>JAOXYC010233125.1:0-16080 GCA_028565715.1 Phoronis pallida
TGAAGTTGGGTGCATTTGGAACAAACTTGATTGTTTTTGCTCATAGACAAGAACGAGTTTTTACTAATGGGACAAGAAAACAAACCTTTAACAAACAATTTAGCAGTTGAGCTTTGGTCTTTAACTTTGATTGTGTACTCTGCCATGTCTTCAAGCTGAGTATCATTGATGGTCAAAGTGTGAGAGACGCCAATGACAGAGATAACGACAGTTTTACCATCAGCCACAATTTGTTGGTTGTTTTTGAACCAAGAAGATTTTGCACCTTCTTTTGAAAGCTCACATGTAAAGCTGACAGACTCATGCTCAGTGCAGTAAACCTCAGAGAGGTGTTTGGTGATTTTGATTGGTTCCTCTGTAAGTTAAATCACAGCAAGAGTTATCAATTTAAGCACAACACAAGTTAAGCTGGCATTAAGCATCTGTTAGCAATGCAGCACATTAAAAAAAAATGAATTCAAAGTTATATAGTTATAACCGTATGTGCCCAAACAGCAAACCAACATTACCTTTCTTTTCCTAAGCCACATGTCAGATTTAAATGGACAATCTCCTTTTTTCCAACTGGAAAGCAACTTATCCATATTGAAGACATTGCTCAGGTGAAATTATATAACATAACACTACACCCATTGTGATATAGATTCTATATGTAGGGGACAACTGGTATAGTTGGCCCATTTCAACTGACCCAGTTCTCCCCTATATGCCTGCTGCACCTACCTTTCACAGTAACACTGGATGAAGTGCTTCTATCCTTGACACAAAATGTGTAAATGGCGTCATCATCAAGGATAGGATCAACTAATATCAGTGAATGAGTCATACCATCTGACTGAATGTCAAAGTGATCATTTGGATATATTTCCACATTGTCTTTAAACCATTGACCCACGAGTCCTGGTTTGTTGACTTCACACACAAGTTTAATAGAAGAATGTTCCGTACATTCAGTGTCAGTTAAAGATGTTGTTATGGTAACAGGCTCTTCTGCAAGACAGGTTATTTGCAATGCATGATGGGAAAATTAACATAACACAAATGCAACACAATGTGAAGGAAATAATAGGATGTTGGAACAACAACAAACAGACAGAAAACAAAATTAAAAACACTTGATAACAAAACTTCTAAAGTGAAACAAAAGCAGAATTTCCAATTAGATGCATGGATGTTGAAAATAAAACAAACTTATAAATTAAAAAGGTTAAAAAAACAAAAAATAAACCACACACGTGTTAAATAAACTCAAGCAAACAGAAAATTTGAAAAAAATGGAAAAAATTTAGTAATTTAAGCTGGACAAACCTTCTACGGATACATGAGCAGTTGTTTTCACATCATCAGCTTCAAACGAATACACTGCTTGATCTGACAACTGGGCATCATTGATTGTTATTGAGTGTCTTCTACCATGTGCTTCAACATTAACCACATCACTGGGTGCAATAAGAGTACCATCTTTATACCATTGGCCTTGGACACCCGCCTTAGATACATCACAGAACAGACTGATTGAGTCATGTTCTTGACATCTCTGATCCATCAATTTAGTTTCAATCCTTAGTGGTTCTTCAAGTACAAACGTATCACTGGAGTCAACCTCTTCTATAACTTCTTTATCGATATTTGGTGTCAGATCATAAGAAGCATCAACATTTTCTTCCGCATTGTCTTTGGTGGGCGAAACCTTTTCTTCAAAGCTTACATCCACATCCTGAGATTGACTCATATCAATTGATATCGTAGGTACAATATTGATTTTTCTTCTATCAACTTCCAGTTCATTCTGTTTAACTGTATGTGTATCCTGAACAATGTCACCACCAACTTGTTTCTCTACAACATTCTGGAAGACAGTTTCTCTTTCCCCAGCAATGGTTTCATTGACTTCAGCAGCTGATCTTTCATTCATTTGGTTTTTGATCTGATCTTCAAATATCTGGGCCTGGTCAATGTCAACATTGTTTAACAGGGTCCCCTTCTCTTCAATGGTGGTTTCTAAGACTTCAACAGCCATCCTATCTCCTTCCTGAAATGCTATCTGATCTTCAGGTATTTGGGTTTCATTGACAGATCCAATCTCTGCCGTCTCATCCTTACTATCAGTAACACCCATTTCCTCCGTCAAGGCAGCAATACTTTCTCTCCTTGTTGTTGTTACCCTGTCTACAACCAATTCATCAACATCAGGGAGATCTGATCCATTCTCCTCTATTCCATGTTCTACAACCTCTGGTGCTTTCAAGTCAACATCTCCTTCACTAACAGCATCAACAAAGTAACTCTCCAACTGTTCAATGGGAATTTCTTTCTGCTCGATACCTACCATTTCAACTTCAGCAGCAACGGTGTTTGTACTAATGTTTGTGATGAAATCAATTTCAGAAACTTCATCAGATGGAAACTTTGAAACTGTTTCCCTAGATACAATTTCTTCAACTTCAACAATGTTGGATTCATCATCCTGGTTGCTGATGCTATCAATTGTTGACTCTTTCAAAGGTGCTGATGCAGTTTCTTTTTCATCAATTCGGATCACCTCAGCTTCTGGCAAAAAGACACCAACCTCTCTTGTGACCATCTTATCTACAGTTGCAATATCTAGCATCTCTGACAAAATCTCCTTTTCTTCAGTTATCAAGTCCTCATTTTCCGCAGCGTTTTGTTCAACCTCCACTTTTCTTGAAGTATGAACCTTAGTTCCCTCAATTGCTTCAATTTCCATATTCTGTTCCTCAATGGAAATCTCTTCAGCCAAAGCAGCTTTAACTGGAACAATCTGCTCGCCAGTTTCACCAACACTAGAAATGTCAAACTCAGGCATTTCAACCCCTCCCTCCAATGTATGCAGATCTTCTGAAGTAGCAGTGTGAACTTCCAAACCAACATGTGTCTCGTCTTCTAACTGCATTTGATCAGAACTTGTTATATCAACTTCCCTCTCTAAGGTTCTCAATTCCTGTGAGAGAGCAGCTTTACTTTCAGAATTGATGGTTGTTTCGTCTTCCAACTGCATTTGAGCAGAGCTTGTTATATCAACTTCTCTCTCCAAGGTGCTCAACTCCTCTGAGAGAGCAGCTTTACTTTCAGAATTGATGGTTGTTTCGTCTTCCAACTGCATTTGAGCAGAGCTTGTTATATCAACTTCTCTCTCCAAGGTGCTCAATTCCTCTGAAAGAGCAGCTTTACTTTCAGAATTGATGGTTGTCTGCTCTTCTAACTGCTCATGATCAATAATATCTGTATTGGCTTCTTTCTCTAATGGGTTCACATCCTCTGACAGAGCGGAATAAAGAGATTTCATTGCATCTTGTCCTTCTAATTGCATGTGGTGTAATGATTCCAAGTTGACATCCTTCTCATGAACAAAGGTGTCCTCAATTTCAGGCAAAGTGGAATCATATTCATGTACTTCCTTTTGCCTTTTTGATAAATCTTCTGTTGTTATATTTTCAATTTCGGTTGGTTTTAAATTAACATCAGCTTCACTAGTCTCAGCTACTGACATTTCTGATATTTGCCCTTTGACGTTAGGCCTGTCACAACGGTCAATCATTGTTAACTCTTCAGTTAATACTTCAACCAATCCTTCGTTAACACTTGATTCAGGCAGTGGCATTATTGTTTCAGTATCAGAGCCCCCTGGTGTTAGTAACTCTTTAGCAGCTGAAAGTTAATCAAGCAAAAATAATAGGATAGAACATAGCAAGTCAGTTCATGCAATAAATCACAACACATTTCTAGATGCTCTTAAGTTCAGTGATACACAATGCCAAATTCATGTTATAATAAAAGTTGAATATAAATAACAACTGTTTATAAGCATGACATGTTTCGACAGGTACAACAAAACGCTCCCCGCAATGAACTATCAAGAGCATCTAGAGGATAGTTAGACAAAGTTAAAGTGGTGGAATCGACAATCTGTTATTAAACAAAGACACACGATAAAAAATTGAAACTTATAATTTAATTGTTAATAAACATGTTCACACAGAAGTTGTCTTTAAAACAAACACAGATAAAACGGTACAAGTCCAATAATGTGGTACCTCATATCACTTCCGTTATTCAGTCAATGGAAACACATTGACTAAACGTCGTCAATAACTGAGGGACCACATTAATCAACTGATTCAAACCGAGTAAGTGAAAGCATCGCAGAAGGGAAGATAGACTTACCATCAACATAAACAAGTGCAGTGGAACGTTTATCTTTAGCAACAATAGTGTAATCAGCCTCATCATCAAGATGTGCATCAGTAATAGTTAAGTTATGAACCTGTCCCTCTACAGAGACTGTGAAGCGCTCATTAGATGTAATCTCAACATCATCTCTGAGCCACTGAACTGGCACATTGTCTTTGGATAGTTGACATGTTAGTGTGATGGTCTCATGCTCTGTGCAGACAGTCTCTTTGAGTGGGATAATTATCTCAATTGGCTCTTCTGTAAAGTGCGAAAACTGGAGTTAGTGAAGCATGTGAATAGATGTGATACATTTTTAAAGACTTATGAACACTGAAAATTTGAAACATTAGGGGTGCATGTAAGAGCATATGTTAGGTGAATGTGTAAATTTGAGTTAACGTAAAACTGTGCTATAATTGAACTTAGGAAGTGCTATCAATGTGGATATTTCAAGTGGGAAAAGCAATTGAACAAAACTCATTTACTGTATAAAGGATTTTAGTAATTTCATTAGTTCTTACACACTATAAAACAAGAAAGGTGGATCATTAAAGAGTAATAGATTCAATTGGGTGGTTTTTTAGCTGAGACCCACAAAACACAGGGATAAGTTACGCGGCACTGTCCTTTGAAGTGGACAGCACTGCGGCCACTGTTTGGTGGGTGCCAGTTCTAAGCAAAAATAAGAGTGGATAAGGAAAAGCAATTGGAAGGTTAAAAAATTGGTTTAGGTAAAGGTACAAACCATCAACAAATAACATCGATGATGAGCTCTTATCCCCAGCAACAATGGTGTATTCAGCCTCATCATCTAGATCAGCATTCTCAATTGTGAGTGACTGTACAGTACCCTCTGATGTCAGTCTAACATGATCATCAGGAACAACCTTAACCTCGTCCTTCAACCATTCAACTTTGACATCTGCTTGTGAAAGCTCACAGCTCATTGTGACCATTTGTCCTTCGATACAAGTGACCTCTTTTAGTGGAACAACAAACTCCACCACCTTCTCTTCCTCTACTGGAGCGACATCTGTTGTTGGTAAAGCTGCCTTGACTTCAAGCTCTTCAACTGGTTGGATTTCTGGTTCAACTTCAGGAGCAATTGTAACTTCAGCATCCACAACATCGTGATCTTTGTCATCTTCTTGGGGTAAATCAAGGTCAACATCTGCTGCTACTTCTTCTTTGGTGGGTTCGATGGGAAGGTCAGAGGTCAACTCAGCACTCACAGGTTCAGGCATTTCAGGTTCTGGTTTAGGTGCTTCTGTAAAGTGAGTATTGTTATTTGGTGAATTATAAAGGTGAGAATCAAGTAAAAGGTGAGACAAACAAAAGTTTAACTGTGAGGTAATTCATTTGTTACTCTTATGAATAAAGCAGTGGTAAGGTGTCTTCAAATGGTGGATAAAACAAAATAAAAGGTTGATAAGAAGGTAAATTAAATCAAGCACATGGTGAAAGGTAATATCACTCAAATTAATATATAGAAGGATTGAAGCTGTACTTTGAGAATAATATTAATAAATTTCAAATAAAGAAGCATGAAACACAAAAATGAAGCAGTGGATATTAAACAAGGTGACTGACATAATCTTCTGAACAAGTTCCATTATCAACAAACCTTCAACAAAAAGAGCAGCGGAAGTGCTCTTATCTCTAGCCCTGAGAGTGAAATCTGCTTCGTCTTCAAGGTTCACATCTCTTATAGTTAGTATATGCTGTCTGCCGTTAATGGTTATATCAAAGCGCTCATTAGATGTTATCTCAACATCATCCATAAACCATTTGCATGGGAAGTTTTCCTTTGAGATTTCACACGTGAAAGTGATGGTTTCATGCTCAATGCAATCTTTGCCAGTTAGTGGCATTGTTATGGTGATTGGCACTTCTGTAAAAAGCAGTTAAGGTTTTGTTAGAAAAATGGTAAGAAAAAGTTTGGTGATGAACACACATTATGATAATAGTTTGAAAAAAAGCTGTGGTTACATATTGTGTTCTATGAACTGAGAACAAAAAATATTAAGTGTGGCATGAAATTGATAGCAGTGGTACCTACCTCCAAGTTTACCAAATACAAAAAATATCTCACTTCACTTTTCATTCTTTCATTAACATTAGAACACACACAAACCTATCATACATCCACCCCCTAAAGTGAGTTTCAGAACACAAACCTACCAGAGTCAAACTGCTTACCTTCCACATAAGAGAACAAAACAGTGTTTTTTAGATCAACTCCAAAACTTGGCTCAATAAAATCTAAACATCAACATACATACCTTCCACATAAACAATGGCTGAAGATCTCTTATCCTTAACCACAATAACATACTCTGCCTCATCATCAAGTTCAGCATCAGTGATTGTCAATGTATGCAACAAGCCTTCGGTATTTATAACAACTCTATCATGAGATGTTATTAGAAGGTTGTCTTTGTACCAGGTTAGGTCAATGCATTCCTTTGATAGCTCACAGGTGAGTTGGACAGTTTCATGCTCAACACAAGACACTTCTTCCAAAGGTTTGGTTATAAGGATAGGTTCTTCTACAATCATAGTAAAACATGCAGTCAGTTTTGAATCACATATAAAGCTTAACCAATACATTTTGCAAAAAGATTACAATGGACACTGACTCATCAGATGGTTATTCAAAAAATGTAAGCAATGCATTTAGTTGAAAAATCAATTACTTTGCCATCATACATTTACAATCACATTTTCTAAAATAAATCATTTGATGCAATATCAAACACACCTTCAACATTAATCTTGGCAGAAGATCGTTTATTTCTAGCAGAGAATGAATAAGTGGCCGTGTCCGTCAGTTCTGACACAGGAATGGTAAGAGAGTGGCATCTACCATCAACCAAAGTTTTTATCCGTTTACTTTCAATTATGGGTAAGTCACCCTTAAACCATTTCCCTTCAATGTTTTCCTTTGAAAGTTCACAGGATAGGGTCACGGTTTCATGTTCTTGGCAATTGACATCTACAAGATGCTTTAGGATATCCAGAGGTTCTTCTAAAAGTTAAATATTAAGAAGCGCACATAAGTATAAGCAAGCATAATAAAAGACAGGTTAGAGGAAAGTTTAGTAAATCTGACAACAATTACATTAGGAATAAATAAATAAAAGTTAAATTAAACATTAACATGTGTCCCCCAACAAGTTTCCCTTCATTTAAGTTTTTTAACAAGATGATTTCCCCCCGATTTTTCTCAAAAATGTTTCTAAAAAATTGAAAATGGCAACACGAACCATCAACAAAGAGAATGCCACTAGATTCTTTGCCCTGTGCAACAAAGATGTAATCTGCTTCATCATCAAGATTGGCATCAATAATTGTTAAAGTGTGGTAGGGCCCATCAGTGGTAATCAAGATACGGTCACTTTGAACAATCTCCACACCATCCTTTAGCCATTGGCATGGAATGCTGTCTTTAGATATTTGGCACTTGAAGGTCACTGATTCATGCTCTAGACATTGAAGCTCTTCTAGAGGTGTTAGTATTCTTAACGGTTCTTCTGCAATATGGTTAAATGGAAGTTCATAGTAACGGAAACACTTCTGTTAGAATTGGCAGGTTGTTTTGATTGTTTAAACCACCGTTCGATTTGACAATTTTACAAGGGCTGATAAATTTTTACCAAATTTTTGATTTTTTATACTCCTTGACATTAAAGTGTAAATAGAATTGTAATAGCACCTGGTTATAGCACACTTCAATCTTCACTTGTAAAATTAATAAACAAAACTTAAAGGATAAGCATGGACAAACACAAACTAACAGTACATGTTAAATGAGATTTTCACTTTTCTATCTTGTTTATGGTTTTTTAAAAGCATAAACAAGATAGAAGATGGAGGATTATCACACGGTTATCATAAAGAAAATGTTAACAAAATAATACCTTCGACAAGAACGTCAGCACTTGATCTATCAACATTGTCTCCAACAACAATAGTGTATCTAGCCTCATCACTGAGTTGTGCATCGGTAATAGTAAGACTATGAAACTTCCCATCAACAGATGTCACTACACGTTCACTCACAACAACCAGAACATTATCAATCAACCATTTACAGGGGATGTTGTCCTTGGACAGTTCACATGTAAGTTTTATGGTATCATGCTCCATGCAGTCAACGTCTTTGAGAGGGGTGACAATTTTCACAGGTTCTTCTGAAAATTTAATTAATATGCAATATTGGGAATAATAAATGGAAACTGTAAGCATTTAGTTATTTGTTATTAAATTATGAGTCATGGAAAAGCAAAGCGTTTTGATAACCATCGATACAAAATAAATTGAGAAACAATAAAAATGATGTCCAGTGCAGTATAATTCATGTTAATATTCAACTCATTAGCAAATTAAAGAAAAATATCAGCACAATTCTGTCCAAAAAACGACTTTAATTTCCACCATTTGTTGTTGGGCATCTCAAAAATGAGACCCTTGTTAGAAACATGGTGAGACATCTACCTGCAACAGTGACTTTGGCAATGGAACACTGGTCTTTGGCAACAACTGAATATTCTGAATCATCTTCCAAATCAACACCATTAATAATGAGACTGTGCTCAGCTCTCTCAGACAAAATCTGAATGTGATCGGAACTGGTGAGCTCCACCTCTCCTCTGAACCAAGAGACTTTGACATTTTCTTTTGAGAGAGTACAAGACAGATGGATGGTGTTGTGTTCGACACATTGGACGTCTTTGAGGGGTTTGAGGATTTTGATAGGCTCTTCTGTAAAATGGGGATGACATGCATAAGAAAAAAGAAAACCATAACATAATGGAATCAGAGAACCTGAATGAAGACTGTCGAACAAAAAAAGGGCAGGAAAATCTAATGAATTTCACAAAATGTTAGAGGCATGTTAGTTAAATGCTTTAGATGTTTAGTAAGCATTACAAATAATTACTAAGTCACGTATTTCATTCCAATACCAAATCGTTTCAATTTTTGCACAGTGGTGCCATGAGAGATAACCCTAATGGTAGCAATAAGAGTGGAAAGTCCAAAATGGCAGCAATTGGCATTGGCAAAATTTCTCAACCTCACATGGCTAACCAAGTTTCGAAATACATTCGTCACATCATTTTTTAAAAGTTTTGAAACTCATCTTCGATAAAATATCCGTTTAAAACTTGAACAAACCTTCCACAACCACATGTGCCTTTGACTGCACAGAGCGTGCAGAAACTGAATATTCAGCCATGTCATCAAGAGAGACATCTGATACCGTCAATGAATGTACATTCCCGTTGGCTTCAATTTTAAACCGATCGTTTGGAACAATTTTCTTGCCGTTCTTATACCATGAACAGTTTACATTGTCTTTAGATAGCGTGCATGTTAGGGTTAGGGTTTCATGTTCAAAGCATTTGACGTCACTGAGAGATGAGGTGAATTGTATTGGCTCTTCTGCAAGTTTAAGACAGGGAGGTTAGCAAACGAAATCCAGCTTATTAAAAGATAAATCAATGTGTTAAAATTTGAATACAAATAAATGTAATGCTTTTACTGGCAGAAAGTGATAAATTTTGAAAAGACATTCGAATCTTTCTGTCTTTTCAAAATGTTAAAATTTGACAACACACGTTGTTAATGCTTGATAATCTTTTTAAGTTTGTTAAAAATCACTGCAACAAGTATCAATGAATTACCCAAAAACTCTGCTAATTAAAGTTAAAGTGAAACCATGGTTTTAAACAAATTTCACAATGCTTAATGCTGAAGAACGAACAGTCCAAACCAAAGTTCCAAATCGCCATATCTACAGGCCTTTTTTTATACAATCAAATAATTTTTTTCAGTTTATGTTATTTCAGAATTTCTGTTTTTTTCACATAAGTTAGCAATGCAGCAATTATTGAGAATAGCACTTGGCTGCAAATATACAAATGACCAACCATCAACAAAGAGCGTTGCAGTTGACTCCGTATTCCCCACAACGATTGTATAATCTGCCTCATCGTCTAACTGAGCATCTTGGATGGCCAGATAATGGTGGCATCCATGAACATAGACTTCAAGTCGGTCACAAAGTTCAAGAGTTTGATCATCCTTTAACCACATGCAGTCTATGTTGGGTTTGTTAAGTTCACATGTAAGGACAATGGAGCCATGCTCAAGACACTGGACATCTTCTAATGGGTTAATGATTAGTAGAGGCTCTTCTGGAATGGAGGACATACAAACATATATCAGGAACAAACATTTTAGTTTTAGCATAGTCAGCACATAAAGCATAAGTTAACATACAGATTGAGAATATTGCGAACTAGTTTTTTATAAAGACTTCACACTCAGCTTCTAAAGATATGAAAACAAAACAATAATAGTTGAAAAACAACACATTGACACAGTATGGGAGATACAACACAAGCTTAATTCTCTTACTCAAACACGTTCACCTCATGACAAAATGTCCATGCAGTTGTCACGTATAATCATAAGAAAGTCAACATGTTGATCTTGTACTATCACACTCTTGAACAATAATTTACAAAAAACAAACCTTCCACCAAAAGAGATCCTTTAGATTCTACACCATTAGCAACAATGGTATATTCAGCTTCATCATCAAGTTGGGCATCCACAATAGTAAGACAATGCACTCTGCCATCTACTGATATTTCAATCCTTTCATCAGACACAAGTTCCACACCATCTTTGAACCACTGACATTTCACATTATCTTTCGAAAGTTCACATGCTAGTTTGATGGTTTCATGCTCAACGCATTGGAACTCTTCAAGGTTGGAGATAATTTTCAGAGGTTCTTCTGTAAATGAGCATTAGGTTGGGTTAACTTAACATGCATGAACAATCAACTTTATCGACCAGAGATGAAGTGTTAATTTCAAAGCAAGCCACATTACAAATCAGTCAAAACCAAAAATGCAGGTTGGAACAAACGCAATTAATGTTTTGTTAAACAAAGCGTTATGCTATCAGCATTATTTTCGATTTTGCTATTGATTAAAACTTGTTTTCAAAGGTGAGTGTTAAGTTTGGTTTAATGTGTTTACTGAAATATAAATCAAACATGTTTGGTTAAAAACGCGGCAACATTCTGCACTTTTTAAATATAAATTATAGATTAAAGATAATCTGGAAGTAAACCTTGCACAATCAAGCTAGCAATGGATTGCTCGTCTTTGACAACAACTGTGTACTCCGCCTCATCATTCAATTCCGCATCTTGAAGAGTCAACGAATGGACACATCCTTCAACCGTTATCACCATCCTATCACTGGTGATAATCTTATCACCATCTTTAAGCCATTCAACTTCTTGGTCAGGTTTGGACAGTTGGCAGGATATGGTAACTGTGTCATGCTCGAAGCACTCAATGTTCTTCAGAGGGACTATGAACTCAACAGGCTCTTCTACAAACAATGGAGTATTTGGCGAGTTAGCAATGGAATTTTTGACAAGTTTTTTATTTGAAAATTGACACTTTTTCAAAAAATTGGAGATATGGAAGAATTGAACTCTAATTTTCATCTGTGTCACTGCAATACCTTTAGTTGTTGAATGAGATGTAATGTTTGAATTTGAAATCATGATGGAAATGTTATTTCTCGGGACAAAATTACCAAATCCAATGTATCCAAAAAAATTTGAAGTAAACCTTGTACAGTCAAGCTTGCAATGGAATTCTTGTCTTTGACAACAACAGTGTAATCTGCCTCATCGTTCAGTTTCACGTCTTTCACAGTTAACGAGTAGACACATCCTTCGACGTTGATTGAGATGTTGTCACTGGGAATAACCTCTATACCATCTTTAAGCCATGAGACTTCTTGGTCAGGTTTGGAGAGTTGGCAAGAAATGGTCACTGTGTCATGCTCGAAGCACTCAATGTTCTTCAGAGGGACAATGAACTCAACAGGCTCTTCTAAAAATAATGGCATAAGAGACAGTTTCTTAATTGTTGTCAATTGTTGAGCTTTATTTCTTTAACTTTCAAAGAATGAACCTTTAAAATTCTGATTATTTTGGACATGAAAAACGGATAAAAAAGGTATAAAGTTTAATGATTTTTGGAGGTTTAAGGGTATAGGGAAATCTGAGTAATAGAAAATAAGGAAAATGGTGAATGACCAATATCTTGTAAGAAATACACATAGTTATTGGTAACCATCGAGAAAACCAACCTTCAACAATTAGAGATGCAGAGGATCTTAAATGTCTTGCGACCATGGTATATTTGGACTGATCTCTAATAGAGGCATCATTTATAGTTAGCGATTGGGTTCTACCATCAACACAGATGTTGAAATGGGCATCATGGTTAATTGGGTGTCCATCCTTAAGCCATCTGCATTCTATGTCAGCTTTGGAAAGTTCACAGGAAAATGTAACCACGCCATGTTCTCTACATGAAGTTGAGGCGAGGGGTTGGATTAGCACTAGAGGTTCTTCTACAAGTGAAATGAGGGTTAAAGCAAGTTTAGCATTAGGCAAACACATTAAAGCACAAAAAGCTCAATAATTAGTAAACCAAAACAGCCCAATCAAAAGATATGTTAAGGGTTGTATAATACTTAAACAAATAAAGAGTCAACTTGCTATTCAGCTGTTTTTAGCCCCAAATCAAAACCATATCAGATGTATGAGTCAACTTGAAATAATAGTTTCTTAAAATATAAATTAAAATAAACAAACCATCAACAAACAAAATTCCAGAAGATGTCTTGTTTTTGGCCACCAAAGTATAATTTGCTTCGTCATCAATCTGTGCATCAAAAATGGTCAAAGTGTGGCATTTCCCATCCACACTGATAACATATCTATCAGAACTGATAACTTCTTCATCATCTTTCAGCCACTTTGTTTCAACGTTTTCTTTGGAGAGTTGACATGTTAGTGTAATGCTTTCATGCTCAAGACATTGGATGTCACCAATAAGTGACATTTCCAGAGGCTCTTCTGAAACGGGGAGAGGAGACAATGTACAACATGAAACCATGCAAGGATAGACATACATTATGAGCACTTAGAAAAATACATAAATTCAAATCATTTACAATTAGGGATACAAGTTATATCATGCAGAAGGAATCCTACCCCTATCAATTGATGTTTCATTGAGATCTTGAAGTTGATCGGTTTACACAAACATTTGTAAAGTTCATTCTCAAAGGCTATTGCCTATGTCCAATCAAAACAGGTTCAAGTAGATTCCAGAAATGTTTTAAACTATTTGGCGAAATGTGCTAAAAAGTGATTGCATTTGGTCGTGTTGCCAACCTGGCCACTGACTAACATTAGAGTGACCAAGATGGCGGTTCGCCATCGAAAGCTACCAAAAAGCCTTCACATTTACAGCTGTGAGTAACGGTAAATGTGAAGAATATGTAAAAATGATAAGAATATGTATTAAGCTTGGTTGGACATTTACCTTCAACAAACAGGTTTGCAGTGCAAGAGATGTCCCCAGCAACAACTGAATATTCATCATCATCACTAAGTTGAGCATCATGAATTGTTAATGAATGTTCATTGCCATTCATAGATATTTCAAAATGATCATTGGACAGCAAGTCTTCACCATTTTTCTTCCAGATAGTTTGAATGTTGGATTTTGACAGTTTGCATGTTAGTATGATAGTTTCATGCTCAAAACAATCAATATCTTTCAAAGGTTCAACAATCTCAAGGGGCTCCTCTGCAAAAACAAAAAGTTATCAACAAGATGCCTAGTTAGAAGGTCAGGTTACGTTTTGTAACATGCTTAAAACAGGTCAGATTAATTTGTTCGTTTCGCTCATCTAACCTACTTCATCTCTCTCGGTTGTGTAAAACAACCCAGCCATATCAACAAAAACACACGCACACCAGTTACACACCAATGTCGCTCACACTAAGACAATGTCATCAGTGTCACAGGTCTTTAGAACAAAGGCTTATAATAACAACCACAACCAGCTTTAATGCTGATGTCAGCAGTTATCTGAGAAAGTATTCAAGCTACAGCAAATGAAAACTGAGCAGCCATGCAGATCTAGTATTAAATGACTTCAGAAGATGTCGTCCTTTATACATTACTGTTCACCCATCAGCTTCAATGCAGACAAACTGACAGACTACTGACAGACATCTGACAGACATCTGACAGAGTACTGACAGACTACTGACAGACATCTAAATGAAAACAAAATCCTACCTTCAACCACTAGAGATGCTGTTGAGCTCTTGTCCTTTGCTTTAATGGTGTATTTGGCCTTGTCGGTCACTTGAGCATTGGTGATGGTCAACGTATGCACCTTTCCAGCAACAGAAATGGTGAAGTGGCCATCAGAAGATAGTTCCGTATCGTTCTTGAACCACTTGGCATCAATGTTGTCTTTGGAGACTTCACAAGTGAGGGTGACTGTTTCATGTTCTACACACTTAGCGTCTTCAAGTTGGAAGTTGAATTCAAGAGGTTGTTCTAAAATTAAAACAGGTCATGTGCAAGATATAATTTTATGAATGGATTGTACAATGCTTATTTCTGGTGCAAGGGGTCAAAATCAATAAAATAAAGCAAAAGACATAAATAGCTTTGTTTACGAAAGATGGTTTGCTTTTCCAGAATATTAATATACATGCATTTAGAAAAATTCTTTTAATTAAATTTTGAGTAAAACCAAGAACCCATCACCTTAGAATCTACAACTGCGCCGGCCGCGCTACGCTTAAATTCACGATATTTTTAAAAATAAAGCACAACTTTCCGGGTTTTTAGCATAAAATTAGAGTTCGATGGATTTTGTAATCGATCTGAAAGTTTCATCACAATCGTTGATCGTTAAATTAGTTAATTCGTAATAAATCGATAAATCACCTTCGGCCGTGAGGTTTGTCACTTTGTAGCAGTTATTCCAAGCGGCACTTGGTGGCGCATTAGTGAAAATTTGCGGTCTGGGCCAATCGGATTGTAGGATAGTCAACGAGCGCCATCTACTGAATGCTTATGGAAGCTCTACGAAGTGATAACCCTCACGCCCCAGTGATAGAATCTAAGGTGATGGGTTCTTGGTAAAACACACCCATCAATAAGGATTTTAATTCAAAATGATTGTAAAAAAAAATGTCTACCTAATACAGTCAGTTCAGCCATTGTCTCTCGTTCCCCAATCGTACAAGTGTAGAGAGCTTGGTCATCAAGTTTTGCCTCAATGACCTCCAGAATCTGTTGAGGGCCTGCGGATGAGATCTTGAACCGCTTTCCAGATGACAGAACCTTGTCATCTTTCATCCACGTAACTTTCCTGTTCTCTTTGGAGATGGTGCACTCAAAGGTGACGGATTCCTTTTCCATACATTGTTGATCTTCCAGTGGACTTGTGAACTCAACTGGTAGTTCTGAATTAAAATATTGATAATGGGTCCAGTTTCTTAGAAATCTATGATCATTACTTGACACATAAGCAGTACTCACAAACATATTTTTTTTTATTAAATTGGCTGATACCTGATGTTGATTGCCTTGAGTTGGGAAAAGATTGCAATTCATACAGCAATTTTCTAAAGAACGAAAAATATTTTAATAGGAATACAGAGAATTGGTTAATTAAGAGTTAGATGTTATAGCTGACCAGGTTAATATTTTAGCAAGAAAATTATAAGACATACATTGTTATCAACAAAAACCATGCAAAGCATAGCCTACCATCGATGAAAACAAGAGCAGAACTTCTGAGGTTGTCAGTAACAACAATGGTGTATTCAGCTTCATCATTAATGTTAGTATTGAGAAGGGTTAGCATGTAACAGCAGCCATCTTGGGTGATTTGTAAGTTGGGAAAATTGAGAATCTCTCCATCTTCTTTCAACCAAGTGACCTTGACATCAGGCTTCGAAAGTTC
>JAOXYC010233126.1:0-10570 GCA_028565715.1 Phoronis pallida
TTCGGTGAGGAAAACAAGATAAGTTGGTGATAATTTCAGTCGCAAGGGGGGGGCGCTTATTCCTGCAAAATTTGAAATCAGCTAGGGGGCGCTTATAGGGGCAGGGGCGCTTATTAGGGAGAATACGGTACGTCGTTTTCATCTGTTTCTTTTACACAGTTTGATCATTTTTCGTTGCCAATTCGTGTTACTACCTTCATTCTTAATCTTTATCGAAAACACAAAGTTATTACATTACAATTGATCTCAGTTATCTTGATGCCCCGTCAAGATATTTTTCAAGTCACATAGGCCGCATGTATAGAGATTTCCGGAGAAGCGAAGGTAGTTATTCATTCAGATGTATGCAAGGATGAAATTTGTAACAACAATTCCAACGAAATTGGCCCCATTCAGTAGTTGATAATTTCACATGCGTAAGTAGCGATGTATAACTTTAATCATTATAACTTTGTTTCTAGTGAATATTAATTTTATGGTGTTGATCAGCCCTGTTGAGCTAAGACCTCCATGATATGTCAGGAGAAGAAATGTTTACATCATCTCAACACCTCAAAAGTTACTATATTTACATGCCCCAAAATGGGAAGGTAAGGAAGGCATCATCAATTTACCATTGTTTATCGATAAAAAGAAGTTTATTAGTGTACTGACCATAAGGAATGCAGAGTAAGCCACTCGTCGGGCGGTGGGAATGATCTGTCCTCCACCACGGTGAATAGGTTCTGCTGCGATGACAGCATCAAGGATCTTAAACTTGGAATTCCTGATTGCTGAAAGTATGAAAGCAAGGTATAAACATCTTCTTTCTCCAATTGTTTATATTTTAAATCTTAACAGGCTGATTGCAAATTTCATAAAATTAAATCAAGAAGAAGTTAACTACGGTGAAAGTTCTGAAAAGTGTAAATAATAAATTTGTGTTGATCAGCCCTGTTGAGCTAAGACCTCCATGATATGTCAGGAGAAGAAATGTTTACATCATCTCAACACAGATTAGGAACCAGCTTACGAACAATTTAACGGCTATTCGACCAAAAATGAAGGGGAAACCCGGTCGGGTTCTAAATGTTTCTGACTTCAAAATGTATTACTTTCTTTTTAGAACTAAAGAGTCTGCACCATTTCAATATTTTAGAGAAAAGACTACTATGTTACATGAAAAATGCCTCAGAATAACAGTATGCCTGAAATTCCGCATCATCAACTGCTGAGTTTGGCTTCTTAATAGAGTTGCTTCTTTTTTATTCAATACCATACAATTTATTAATTTTATAACTGAATTTAGAAATATACAAAAAAAGTTGACATTGTTCTACCAATGCTGTACTCACGCTCATCACACAGCGGACCTTCCCTTGTACCCCACTGGAAACCTTGAACAATACTGTCTTTTACTGAACCCAGGAGATTTTTATCAACCTATTGAAAACACGATACATCTAAATTAAAATTTCAGTTATATGTCAAAATTTACACTATATCATAAGCGGATCAACATGAAACTTTACCCTAAGAGCGTTTGCACCAATTTTTTGTAAAAATCAAAATATTCATTGGATTTTCTTCTTACACAGAATATATGCATACCAATTGATACTGCTGACGTATTAAAATTTTGTGACCAAGGGAAAGATTTGATTGTAGCCAGATACTTGATTGATCAGACCTGGCAAAATGATTGAAATTAAAATATGTGTTGATCAGCCCTCAACCTAAGACCTCCATGATGGTATGTCAGGAGTAGAAATGTTATACATCATCTCAACACATATTTAAGTAGTTATTTTATAAGTACATGTTAACACCTGGAAAAATGTTATTTACTTTAGTTGTTCTAGTTGAGAAGTTTCAAAGGGTTTTAAATAAATTAAGTAATTGTTTTTAGTCGACAGGTGAAAATCACTAATCTTCAGGAGAATCATTCCTGCAAAAAGACACATCCTTTTCTTATTAACACCAACATAAATCTCACCTCTGAAGGCAGTGTGTCATCGACCAAGATGTTAGGGCCAGTCGTGTCTGGTCCAAACGCCCAAATAGAACGAGCGGCCAGTAAATCCCAGTCGTACTTTGTCTGGAAGAATTCACCTAACCTCTTCCTTGGCCATGTGATCTGTACAACTTCATTTTCAATGTCTTCTGCCAGACCTTTCTCAAGAGGCTCAGCAATCATTGTTATTTTATTTCTGTTAAAAGACAGGAAATTTGATTAAAATTGACAGTGCAGAAATGTATAACTAAATGTCGCAATATCATTGTGTTTTAATTTGATGTTCAATCTCTACCATCAGGATGTGTTATCAATAAGATTTCTATAAGCTGCCGAAAAAAGATTCCAAATAAACCGATGAATAGCACCCTGTGTTTCCTAATGTTAGTCATAAGAATTGTTGGCATGGATCATTTTAAATAATAAATATGACTCTTGTGTTGATCAGCCCTGTTGAGCTAAGACCTCCATTATATGTCAGGAGAAGAAATGGTTACATCATCTCAACACATAGAGTTGGAAAAATGAGAGATACTTTTCATTTTAGAACACAAATTTGCTTCAATCCATATCGATTTTTTAAAATACGTCATATGTAACTGACTGGAACTCAACTAAACAAATACATTGACTTGTTTGAGAAAAGCAAAGAACAACAAATGGGGTTAGGAACTTACTTTTTATTTGGTGTTTCTGCAAAACATTTGAGTGATGAGGTTTCAACAACTGTCTCACAGAATGAAACCACAGGATCAGCTACCTTGATATCTGAAAGAATTAAATTCAAACAGTTCCTTTATATATAAAGGGCAGTTCAGTGTGCAAGGTTCAAGTTTGCTCCAAATATAACTTTTACCAAGCTAAATAAACAGTTTTGTTTCCTTAAGTTAATCAACATTTTTTTTCATACTTCTATTAAAGCAAGAACCAAGCAATTTGATGCCATTTAATGGTAAAGGAATGATCTACTGCTCGGCCCATCAACTTGTCAGAATAACTTGCCACAGTAGCTATAAAAACATCATATAACATCATAGTTCTATTAAACTACAGTCTATCAATTCTCACCTATTTCTGAGTACATTTTCCTGAGATCATGCATGACACAGTCCAGGTAGAGTTCACCTGTACCCAGGATCACATGCTCTCCTGACTCTTCTACCTGCAAACATGAATACAAATAAATGTATGCTTTTACTGGCATGTTGTGAACACGACATTGTCAACTGGTTAATAGTGATTTTATATCAAGACACAGTGATCTTGACTAAGTTCACAAATAATTAGTGTAGAAAAGTAACAATTACCAAATAATGAACATGCAGGAATACAGCTCGAGCTTATTTGAGGGTTTAGGAGTTGACCTTCAATGAAGGAAACTGGTCCCTGGTTTAGTTTTACTAGGTTCGATGATTGATTTTTTTCATGAGCCATTGAATAGAAATTCATTGCCTTGGTTACAACATAGTACAATTCAAGCAAGATATTAGGCCATGGAAATTGATATCAGCCTTATAAAAGAATATCATACAATAATCACTCCAAACCATCTAAACCACCTTACCTTTGTTGTTATTAATGGATAACTTTTGTTTATTTTTCGTAGACCGTCCAACATTTTTGGCAGCTCTGACGGGTTAACCGGCTCCACTGCTATTTTTATGACGGAACTTGTATTGAATTTTAGTGGTTTAAATATGTGTGCATCCTCGTTCCCGGACGGCTCTGTAATGGTCGCTGTTTTTACTATAGGTTGGTCTACACCCTCTATGAGAATCCAGTTTCCAGCTGGTACTCGGTTTACTTCAATTTTATACCTACAAAAATACACATGTCAGAAAGGTGATATCGCCCAATCTCCCTGTTCATAGCACGATCTCCAGCTTGCTTAAGATCTTGAATCTGTTACTCAAATGACATATGGTTGGCCAGTTACGAATGATAAATGTAGTTATGGTTGTTTTACTAATCCACAACAATTAGAAATTTCTATAACATGCTGAAGCTGTTTATTTTTGCTTTACTTCAAGACATTTATGTGTTGATCAGCCCTCAACCTAAAACCTCCATGATATGTCAGGATAGTTATGTTATACATCATTTCAACACCAGATAATCAAAACTGTTTTTGAGAAGACTGATTGGTCTTATTTTCATGAAACTTTGAAGCAATGCACCTTTGACTTATGAAAATTCTCATAGTGACGCCCAAACTAGCATTTAAAGCAAATTTGGTAAAACTTTGGAAAACATGAAGAATATATTTTTCGATTTAAAAAAGAAATCTTTTATTGGCCAAAGAAAAGTTGACACTAAATTTTGTGCACCATGTCAATAGGAAAAGGAAAATACCTGGCTTCTGACACCCACAGTCGGCCCACTTGACCAAACCTAGAATCTTCTTCGTCTTGAAGACAGTAGTTCTCTCCCAGTATTCGCACATCTTGATTAGCATATAACGTACCGCTCACAATACGTCCAAACACATGGAATATTGTGGCATCTTCTGTCGGGTACAGTTTTGTGGTATGTATCATCAGGGGACCCTAAAAATAATATATTAGAATTAGATAATGTGAACAAAATCTCACATGTCCCTAGACCATGTTTCATTTCACCCCTTTGTGCCAAAGTGAACCAATTTGCAGATTCCACAAGATATTTATGTGTTGATCAGCCCTCAACCTAAACCTTCATGATATATCAGGAGAAGTTATGTTATACATCATTTCAACACCAGATAATCAAAACTTTGTTCAAGTGGACTGAGTTGGTCTTATTTTCATGAAATTTTGAAGCAATACACCGTTGACTTATGAAAATTCTAATGCCCAAACTTACCTAAACAATTTTTGGTAAAAATGTGGAAAACATGGGGTATATTTTCATCAATTTTTTTTTAATTCTAAGGCCTGAAGAAAAGTAAACATTTTTGTGTGCAGATTCCAAAAGATATTTTACCGGGTAAAACATCAAAAAGTTTGACCGACTTGCAAAAAATAACAGCAAAGATACTTCGTCATCATATCTGATATGATACTATCATCTCAACTTAAAAAGAACAATTAGTTATGAAATTGTGAATTCTTAATCTTATGATTCTTTACACTAACTTAGCAGACTGAATGAGACAAAAACAGATATTTTAGAGAAAAATAGAAATGTTGCTATGACAACCCACCTCTGGATCACAATCAAACATGGTTTCAGCGAGCTCCGTGTCTAGTGGACCTGTGTACGTCTGTTCTACTTTATTCCGAGCATTATCAACAGGAGACTGTATATGATTGACACACATGTCTACAAAACCTGCACAACATAGAGAAGAAACGTGTTTAATCTGTGCAGATTAACTTGTCGTACATTTTTTAAACAACAGCCAAATTTCACATGTGTTGATCAGCCCTCAACCTAAGACCTCCATGATATGTCAGGGGAATAAATGTTATACATCATCTCAACACAGCAGATCAAGCTTCATCTACACATAGGAACATTTTTAGCGAAACAAATTAACTTTTTTTGTAACCGAATGGGTAAGATTGACTGTAGTTTGTCAATTTACGGCAAAATTATAGTGGTCGGACGATTGCTCGGTTGAGCGGCCTCGATTTCCGAGCGCTCGAGCCGTATTCAACACGCTCGACTTTCGAGAAATCACGCTCGCGGCGCCAGTGAAAGGTACCGAATTAATAAATACTCTTTATATTTTGGAAGAAACCACTAATTTTTATGAAATTGCGATGTCCGCTTTCGCATACTTGCTTTTGCGTGAAATATTCCAGTTGGAACTTCGGAAAAATTCAGCACCACATTGAACCAATGAAAAGACGAGAACAATCACTACTAAATTACTGATTCAAATTCTCCATTTCACAAAGATATTCTTTTTAAGTCTAAAAGTAAGATTTTCACAAAAAAAACTTTCAGCTAAAACTTTTAAATTACACACACTTGTGACTTTTAAAATAATTCTGAGTGTAATAAATTAAATTAAGACTGTATTTGTGAAAAACGTGCCCAGGTTTAATCAATTAAACAGCCCTTTTCAAAAGTCATGTCAAGTACTAATGGCTCCTGAATCTTGTGTGATCAACGAATAACGAACCTTCAAAGTTTCCAAAGAACTTCCTACATATCAATCTCATGAGTGGTCGTATGTTCATACGTGACTCATCTTTGGTTAAATGTATACCCAACTCATCACACACGTGAATGAGACTGTCATCAACATCTCCAACAATCTAGGAACAAGACAGACAAGGTACAGTACTTAAATCTTTACAAACAGGGAATAACTAATGGACACACAAGCATTTGACTTGAAAATCTAGTGCTATTTAATTTTAGCTCATAAATCATTCGCAATATTCTTACTCAAAGGAATTTGTGTTGATCAGCCCTGTTGAGCTAAGACCTCCATGATATGTCAGGAGAAGAAATGTTTACATCATCTCAACACAAAAATGTCTATAAACAATGTAAAGAAAGTTATCATCTTCTGAGAAATCCGCTTAATAAGCAAGAGGGTAAAAATTGAAGCAGTATTTCAAAACAGTCACTAACCTGAGCAAAGATTTTGTACAGTGGCTCTAATATGAACTCAACGAAACTCCTCTGTGCTCCACTTTGAGGTGGTTTCTTTGTGAACTTTCGCCTGAAACAGATAAATCATTTCTCATCATGACCTGTAGTCTCTATATGTTAATCAAAATAAGTTTATCTTTAATTTGTGTTGATCAGCCCTGTTGAGCTAAGACCTCCATGATTTGTCAGGAGAAGAAATGTTTACATCATCTCAACACAGAATTTTAATCATTCATGTCCTTTCTACATGCATAACTCATCATACGAAAAGATTCTACATTGCTCTAAAACGTTACTGTGAACCTTTATTCACTCCATAGACAGGAATTTACAAACTTAAGTCTGCCAGACTCTCAAGAGTTATACAATTCAGTTACATTGGAAAGTGCGCTAAAATACAAAGGTTTGAAATAAGAATCCAGGGACGATTGTATTGCACTGTTTCCATGTTGCAGTCGTGAAAACAGCAAGACAAGGATTGAGGGACACTTCAATCAACTTACGTTTTACTGTTGAAGTAGATGTCTCCCCATAGACGCTTGGCAAATTCATTTTCGTTAATACCACCATACGTGTCAGCGTAGAGCTTGGCGAATGACTTGAGTGTGAAACAAAACCGATAGAACGAGCTTGCAAAGCATATGTTGCCTAGCAACGGAGAGACCATGAACTCTTTCTCTTCTGTAGAGTATACTCTGTAAAGGGAAAATGAAATATCTATATCAACTATTTTACCTACAAAGTTGAAGTTTCTAAATAAAATGTGAATTTGATTTTTTTTGAGTTTATGACCAACGAATGAAGAAAGGCTGCTATTCATAACCAAATCTGTTACTTCAATGAACGCCAAAAAATGAAGAAATTTTTTTTCTCTTTTTTTTAAGAGAATTGACTTTACTAAATCAGAGTCTGTTACTACCATCCATGAATTTTTTCTTTGAAATTCTCGATGTTGCAAAACTTACGCCATCAAGCTGTTCACTTCATCCACAATGTGTCGTAGTTTGTAGTAGGCATCAGCGGGAGGCAGCTTCAATTCAATGATGAGACGGTCAATCTTATTTATGCATATTGTGATGGCCAGGCCCTCCTGTATCGCGTGCTTGATTAGACGTTCTGCATTCAACATCACCTAAGAAATTCAAAATAAGTCATAAATGCGTTTGGGCTTTATAACAACAATACTTACTGGGACTCAAAAACACCTGAAAAGTCTGGTGAGAATTTATAATTATGTCCAACTAAACTTTTTCTGAAGTCTGGCTTTAAATATTCACATTTCTTTTTTCAGCTGTAGTAGTAATACGTAGTAATAGCAATAGCAATAGTGGCAACAATGAAGGTATTAAAATGGCCCTACTAAATGATTTGATATTAATTTTATGAAATGGTTAAGTGTTGATCAGCCCTGTTGAGCTAAGACCTCCATGATATGTCAGGAGAAGAAAGGTTTTCATCATCTCAACACAGAAAGATAAACATTTTCAAGAAGATGTTGTTGTGACCGTACAAACAATGACAATAGTAATAGAAAGGCCGATCAACAGCGTTTCTAAATCATGATATTATTGGTTAAAGGGCCACACAGTGATAGTTATCCCAGCAAAAACCACCCACTTACAAATGCCAAATACAGCTTTTCGCTGCACTAAAGTTGCCGAGTCTCAACACTGATAACTACAGCCCACAAGATTACCTAGTTTAAAAGCTCAAAATAAGGGGTGCCATCCTTGATTCCTGTTATGGTTTGCGTTCGGCCATTTTCTCCTCTGTGTGGATATTCCAGAGTTGACCCATGACCTCGTCAAATTTAAATAGGTCACAGTTCGACCAACCCGCTCATCGAACACAACTACACATGTAATGAGTATGTCAAGTCAAAAACCCGCTAGTTTAAAAAACAGCAAACCCGTGCTAACCATCACTGTGTGTGGCTTTAATTTTGTTCTGGCTCGTGAGTGCATTTTCTGTTCACTGTTAATTGTAACGCCATTGAAGAAGATTACACATTCGAAAGCTCTGGATTTAACATCGTTTTTATCACACGTCAGCATAAGAGTGACATTTTAATGTATTTTAACAATGACAATGAGTTACAATTACGAATTGAGAACGAGCATTAAATTGACATAAGAAACAGGAGAGAGCATTACCCCTTCAGCAGCGTCTATGAATATCACCACACCATCACTGAGTCGGAATGCGGCAGTCACTTCATCAGAGAAGTTGACATGTCCTGGCGTGTCGAACACGTTCATCAAGAATGACTTGCCCCGCGTGTCCTGCATCACGAGAGTGGTGGGTGTTGACTTGATGCTGCATCCTCGTTCCTGTTCCGTAAACAGTGTGTCTGTGTAGCGTAGATCTTTCCCGTCAGTCACCTCAAGGTCTGGGTGGATCTGCTCAATGAGTGCGTCCACAAACGTTGTCTTCCCATGATGCAAGTGACCGGCCAGTGTAACGTTTCGTATCAGGTTTGCGTTGTCCATGAGATCTGCCAGAAACCTAGAGATGAAAGGTAGGTTCAACATCGTTTCAACATCATAAAATACAAGACTTATTGTTTACTACTGACTGCGCTGCAGCACCTTCAGGCTGGTCGCAGCAAGAAGGTGGCAATTCAGTCAGCAGTAAAGAGTAAGTTCTGTTTTAGATAAACTTTTGTGTAAAAGTTTCAAAAGATGAATGTGTATTTCATTAATACCCCACTACAACATGCAACAACCTCCAGGTTATACAAGCAATTGTATTTTTTTAAACAGTTGCAATATGTTTATCTAAATTTAAAGATATGGAAGCTTTGATTGGACCTTTTTAACAACAAAGGTTCTTAAACCTCAAAACAGCTTACTCCATATTATAGCATGTACGTGGCAGTTCCTGTTCAACGGCAGAGAACTTCTTTTTCTTCACAGGTGCAATGATTGGCTCGGTCAAAGGTTGGGTGTCCTCTTCATGAACCAATGTCTGAAAAATTAAAGCATAAACATTAATGCAAGTACAGAAAACGAGAGAATTTCGAACATAAGGTTGGTATGAAAATATGGTCAAAATAATTTAAATGGTAAGAACAGTACACAAATCAAATGTAAGTATAAAACATGGACATTTTTTTCACAAGGCAAAAAAACAATAGCGAACCTCGACATCGGCACCGTAGACTTCCTCCGCTGACGGGTAGTATTTCTTGTCTTCATGGAGTACAACCTGCATTTCATTACCATCATCAGCCTCCATTTCAGCATCATCATCCTGAAATAGTTAAACGTTATCAATCACCACTCTTAAAAGTTTGCGTTGTTTACCAACGTTTTAAAGTAAATTTAGCTAGAACAGAATGCTGACTGATCACATAAGAAATGGCGTGGTAAACCGCCAAGTGCCCAGTTCCAAAAGTGCGGGAGTTGGTAGCGAAATCCACCATTTTATTGAGAGGAAGTTTTTGTATTCTTTCTCCAGGGATTCCTTTTGAGACACCTCTTCAGAACCAAACTTCTTCACAATGGAGAATGCAAGCATGGTCAATCATGTGATACACTATTGCAGCCAGGCAACCACCTGAAGCCCTTTTGTCAAGGACATGTTTTTAAAGATACTGTCTCCTCGTTGGTGAGGATCTGGGGTCAAAATTCAAATCAACTAAAAATTTTGTGTAAGAGTCCTTTGACGAATATAATTAACGTGCATCTGAGATAAACAATTCAAAAAAATCTGTAAGGGGTGATTTGAGAGCTTTTTATCCTAAAAAAGTCTAACTCTGTCTTAAGACAAGGTTAGATTTGGATACAAAAGGCTCCCAAAAGCCACTTTACAGATTTTTTTTAATTTGTTTACCAAAATGCAAGTTAGTTACGTTCATCAAAGGACTCGTACACAAAATTTCTAGTTGATTCGAATTTTGAAGTCAGATCCTTACCTAGCAAACTTTTTTCTACCTCAACCAACTGTTATCGAGGAGCACACCACTGTTTCACCTCAAGTTTCACTCTC
>JAOXYC010233237.1:0-10566 GCA_028565715.1 Phoronis pallida
TTGTAGGATCTTCCGACGGTCTGTCCGACTCACCTAGTTTTGATTGGTGGGTATATTAATACGGACTTACTACGTATTATCACCAAACCTCTCAACCAGCGACCTCAACTCCAGTCACCACCTCTTCAACAGTTTTCCACGTTTAGCTGGTGACAATAGAAAACAGTTTTAAAGATCTTCTTCTTCTTCATTAATACCGTCCAAACTGTACTTATCATCAATTTATAACATGAGCAGCTGTTACCGATCCCAAGGAAGTCCGACGCAGGTTGAACCAAAGCTTGCCGCCGCGGCCGCCGTAGACTATCGCTGGGCAGCACACCTGGCGTCACCATACAGTCCCGACTATACCTCGAACTATCCAAACTTAACCCCTGCAGCAAACTGGGCTAGCAATTATTACGGAAACTACAGCGCTTACCCAAACTACCAACAGCCGACAATGCCGCCACATACACCATCCCAGTATTATCCTGTAACACCAACGACGCCCACAACGGCGTCACTTTCAGTTAGTAAAGCCGCCGAGAAACCAGAACAATCCAGTCCTGTGTACGCGTGGATGATGCCACAGCAAAGTAGTGAGTAAACGTGTTTTAAGTTTTTGTCAGATTTACGACTTTTTTATCCAGCTGTGTTAATTTGTAATCACAGCAGGCACATCCCAAGAGGATTTGTCCGGCTAAGATTTATGTTATCTCTGCTTACCATTTAAAATCAAGCATTGGAGGTTCTTTTTCACCCACGAAAAGCATTTTTAAATTAATATGTTTTAAAAAATGCATTTCAATATTAAAGGATTAATGAATTCATATTTCTGAATTGAGTTAACATACCAAATATTTATCTTAGCGTATTCCGAGTTTCAATTTGTTCTCATAAAATTTTCGTATTGTCGTAAATTATTCAACCTACACATTTGTGTTGTTTTATTTTGGCGAAAGCCGCAATACTCTGGTAAATGACTGAGTCAAATAAATTGTTTATTGCGTCACCACATGTTCTCTAAAATTGAATTAGATAGGTTAGTTTTAAACATTTTTTAAATTTTCATTGATGTTTTGGTATTGTAAATGGCTTTAATTTCAAAAGTTGTTTTAGTTCTGTCAAAATGTTTGACGACTTATCTTTGAACAACAAATTTTAACCATTGATGGATTGAATTTAAATTAATTTAAATTCAATCTAATTAATAACAAATGGCAGATTTTATGCGAATCGAAAAAATAATCTTCAATTGATTTGAAGAGCCGAAGAGGATCTAAAATTATAATTTGATCTTCGTTACAAGTTTTTAGTGCCATAAACAATGATTAAAAAATGGCAATATTAAATTTTATTGAGCGTTTTATATTTATGTGTATTTTATGAACTGATTGTGATGCATGTTGCTGATCACTCCAAGTCTCTGTTTTGTGACAAAAAATTATGTATTTAAATCTGACTTCTGTAAAAAACACATTTGGTATTTTAAAAGCCAAGAGAAAATATTTTCCTTAAAAAGAGTATGTTTCAACTTTCTTACAGAAGTTTAGGATGAGTTTTAATTCTCAACATTCCGTTATCTTAATTTACTCATGAGTTACGTAACTATTTCCTAAAACATTACTCTAATTGTAAAGCTTTATTGTACTTTGCACAGCCTGGCTATCAAGAAAATTAACCAAATTTCAAAGACTAAAAATATTGTATGTCTTTTCCCCAGATCAGTTCCGAATTTCTCTGGCTTTTCTATATTAACCAAACTTAATACGGATATTTTACAGGGAAATGTAAATACATTTCGAGTTTGTGAAGAATGTGTCTTATTTTTTAAAGAGCTTCAATGACAAGGTACTACGTACCGTAACGATACACTTTATCAAACAAAGTAATTTCTCTTGTAAACATGTTTTGTTGAAGACGATTGTCCAGTTATTCTTGATCAAAACAATTGTTTACAAGAGCAGTTAATGCCGTTATATATGTTAAACAAAGTAATTCTGTTATCATTTTAAAACATTTGTTTTAAACTGAAGTCAGATGAGCACATATGAAACAAAAGCTTTTCACTGAACTCGAGTAAATAAAACAAGTTAAAGGAACGATGTTTTAAAAATTAATTTCATTTCAATTTAATGATTATGATCTTGAGAGCATCATTTTATAGTTTCCACCATATCAGGTTAAAGATACTGTCTCCTCGTTGGTGAGAATCTGGGGTCAAAATTCAAATCAACTAGAAATTTTGTGTATGAGTCCTTTGATGAATATAATTAACCTGCATCATAGTCAAAAAATTCAAAAAAATCGGTAAGGGGGTAAATTTGAGATCTTTGTATCCAAAAAAAGGTTTTCGAAATTTACACTTTTTTAGGATAAGAAGCTCAAATGTACCCCTTTACCGAGTTTTTTTGAATTGTTTTACTAAGATGTAGGTTAATTATATTCATCAAAGGACTCGTACACACAATTTCTAGTTGATTTGAAATTTGACCACAGATCCTCACCAACGAGGATCTTTAATTTAAAAAAATATATCGTCGTGAATTCATTCCTAAAAGTATTAACTCATTAGCAAAACCCGGCACAAATGTGAGTTCAGACCCAGAAAGGTAATGACCCATTGCTAATTTGATACCTGTTGATCTTAATTTGATAACTTTAAAAATAATCAAATTCAAATAAGTCATACATGTCAACAACTGCGTTTCAACGAATTTCTTTGATTAGTAGCCGACGGCGTGCCGCTGAACGCATGGTCGGTGATCCAAATCTATCACTCAGAGATTGTTTTTGAATTTATTTTTCATTATAACTTGTCTGTAAATATGATACCAAGGGGACATACTTAATGTCAGTGATAATTGAACATTATTACAAAAGCAAATAGATAGAGAAATGTAATCTGATCACTTCCTCAAATATTTGCCACCGAAAATTCATAATTTATTTTCGGTCCTCTAAAAAACGCAGAGAAGGATTTATTGATTTTAATATAAACAACTTGAAATTTTAATTTCAATTCAATTAAATAAAAGTAAAGCCGTGTAATCAACATTGCTTTTATAAATGTACATATTTTGGAAACAGTGTAACAATTTCAACAATTTCAAAATTGCTTAATTAGAAATGCTTCATATTATTTGCTACGACAATTTGTTCTGCTGTTGTTCAAGCCATGAAAGTTAACAAAAACGTTCAAGTTCAACAAAGTGAAATTGCTCGAACGAAGCATGTTTTCAAATGTCTCAATTGAAGCGCATGTAAGTCACGAAAATTTTGTTGGGTCCGTGTTTAAATCATACAGTTAATGACAGTAAAAATGAGGTTGACATAAAGATGAATTGATTAAGGTCATAAGTTGACAATTTAAAACGAAAACACGAGAGGTATGATTTATCATAAAGAACATTGGCCGTTACAGTATGAATTAATGCCAAAATGTACTTTACAAGTTTTCTCTTTTTTATTTCAAAGACAATTATATTGTGATTGAAACTGATAACATTTTCTTTCCCCTGACGCTAGAGGGCTGTCACTGTTGTCTGCTCGGTTGTGCGAGGAAGAACTGTTCAAACTTTAAAAACGCAAGGTTATTATCATACGGGATGATGCACATCGTTTTTCCCAGCATTCAATGCATTTGAATAAGTTGGACGAGATCAAAACCGACAATCTTCTGAGACCGGAAGGAAGTCGGAACCCTCTGGTTTCCTATGTGCACCGCTACCCTCATGGATAGATAGTGGACAAACACTGTCCTCTTTTGGAATTCGGAACACCTCAACAATTTCCGTACCATGTACATTAGCAGCACTAGGTGGCGCGGTGTTCCGTTTGCTCTTTTGGTTTACTGGTTTATTGAATTCATTGCAGCTTCGGAGAAGAAACATCCAGGACGACAGACATACAGTAGGTTTCAAACTCTGGAACTAGAAAAAGAATTCCACTACAACAGATATCTCAATCGGAAACGCAGGGTAGAAATTGCTCACGCACTGGAGCTGACTGAACGACAGGTAGAGTAGTCTTCTAAATGGTTGTTAGACAATCACAACGTTAGATACGAAATATCAACGGAAGCTCAATGTTGTCCCACAAAGATGAATCGAAGTTTTTAGAACTCACATCTGCAGAATACAGAACAAACAAACAGTAAATTAAAACTAAGACGGTTTCTTCATTTCACATGAGTTTTAACTTAATTAATCTTAAAAGTTGGGAATTGGAAAATTTAGTCAAGTCAAATCTATTGTGCACTCTCGTGCAGCAGGACCCCTGGTGGTTGTAGACTCTTAGGGTCTCCGAGGCCGTCACTACAGGTAATCTTCTTTGCTCTTTATTTTCGGCTTTTCTCTCTTGAAGAGTAACTGACGTCGACAGGATGGGCTTTCACTGAAAGTAGATTGGAGAAACAAGCACAATATTTTGTAGAATGTTCACTCACGATTAACGAGTTGTGTGTCTTATATCTTATTCCAAAACCACATGTGTATAAAATCATTTTCGCAGTTGCTTCTCATTCCACGGTCACATTCAATTTGCTGCCAAATACTCAAACAAATTTTTACCCCCTTTATTACGGTTTTAACAATATTATGTTTCAGGTGAAGATTTGGTTTCAGAACAGAAGGATGAAATGGAAAAAGGAGGTCAAGTCACTCAAAGGCATGGAGGAATTTGAAAAACTTAGTCAACAGATACGAGCCAAATACCGCCATCCTGAAATGTCGAACGATGTCTAAATCACTAAATGAATATTTGTTCAACTTTGAAACGAGATGTTTCTTCATCAGAAGAAAATACAGCCCTGTACACCGAATATGTTCGACTCAAGTTACTTTAGTTATAGCCCACATTGCCATATAAGACAGTACCCAAATTGAACAACGGAGATACGAGTACCAACGTCTTGTTGGCACTATGTAAAAAACATAACTATAAACCACGTGGTAAGCCATAAGCTTGATGGTCCTCCAGCATCAAGGTCCTACGACATACTGGTCCAACGGCATCAAGATGGTACGGAACAATAGAACAACTCGAACATGCAGTGCTACGATTGCGATAAAACGAGGTGATTGTCCTATTCATTTGTAGCATGATGGTCCGACGGCATGACGGTCCTACAGCAAGATAGTTGTAAGACTCTGATGTTGTAGTTTCGTCATCCGGTAGAACCATGAGGCCGTAAGAGCATCATGTCGTTTTATCGTAATCTTAGAACTATGATGTCTTATTTCCAATGTTCCACTATGTCGTGGGACCTTGGTGTCGTTGGTAAGTGCTGTATGTCTATCGTGTACTCAGCCTAGCTTACATGTAGTTTCCAGAATAGCGAGTAGGCTAGGGGAGCCAATTCCTTCAGTTCAGACGTATCTTGAACACTTTCCATGTAGAAAAATCACCGAGACCTTTTTGCAGTGACATTTGACATTGCCGACCACCCACTGCAAGTAACACTCAAGTATTATTTTGAAAAGAGGATACGCAATACAAGTTGTATTCCTGTTACAAATTATGCAGTGTATAAAGTAATAAGTCACATTTAGCCGGAATGTTTAAGTTATTGGATGGTTCAAAATAAATCATGCCGTTAATTTGTCCATTCTATATTTCTCAAAGCACAGCGGCAACCGCTAAAACATATCTCGGACAAATCGTGAGCTGATTCAATCCGACATTGTAGTACGCACTACATAGGCCAACTAAAAAGTATTACCGTATAGCCCCGCAATTGAGCGCATGCGCTTATATGCGAAATAATGCATTTTGCTCTCACAATTTGTCAATTCAAATTCCCGCAAAATAGGCGCATGGGCCTAAATGTTCCGCGATTAGGCCCATGTTAACCAGGCGCTCCGGATGTAGGCGCACTTTTGACATATTAATTTCAACACTTGTTCTACTCAAATTTCTCGCAAAATAAGCGCACGGGCCTATACGTTCCGCGTATAGCCGCGTATTCTCATATAGGCGCATGCGCTCAATTGCGGGGCTATACGGTAGGCTGAAAAGGGGTAACCTACGCATTTTACAACTGTTTTCTGAAGTCAAAAACAAAATTTTGACTTTAAATGCCAAGTCACGTGACCACAAGAATGCTACAAATTCCAGAGCGTGTCTTCTTTATTGTTTGATCCCTCGTCTTTAAGAAAATGTATACTTAAGGTCGAAAATTGATACTTTTTAAGTTATTCGTAGAAAAAGACACCATGATAATTAAGTCAACGTAACCTTAAGTCATTATTTATCGCCGAATGGTTATCTTATTGGCTGGCTCAACATTCTAGAATCCTCATTTGCAGCGCCATAAGATTCCTGCTTCTCAAAATATGCGCGGATTGGCAATGAAAGAGATCGTCCTATCAGATGGCCAAAGATGAAAAAATAGTAGTGAGGACAAAAGTGAAATTGAATTATTTTCATTTTCAAAATAATCCAAAATCGGCCGATGAACACATCCGAATCATTACAGTACTAAGCACCGGGAAAAGCGCCTTACAGCAAGTGACGTCACCTATGTATAGAGGATAATGGGCGGCACCTTTGATACAAGTTGAAGTAAAATCTTGCTAGCGACTGATTGGAATGAGCTCGCAAACCAAAAGATGGCGTTACTGGTAAAACTAACAAATTTCTCGCCTGACGCTTGCAAACGATGTTTTATAGTTACCTTAAACTTAAGTTGAAAGATTCTTATTGAGACACTTTTCATGGTTTTAGCCTCTTCATTGATGTTTTTTTAAACGAAGACCTAAAGTGCTCATAAATTTACCTGTAACCTGTCCTCTTCGTATTTGGCGGGCGCATATGCCCAGGCAGTAGCTGACGCATTGTAACCTGCCCACAAGCGTTTCTTGCCTCGTTCTAGCAAAATCGTTCGACGTCAACTCTTTCCTTTCTCACCCGATCTTCTCTGTGTTATCGAACCAAATTTGAAATTATTGAAAGGAAGTTAACTATAAAACCAAACTGTATTTATTTTTCTCTCATTTGTCATTGTTCATATTTTAATCCTGTTATTTATTCATTGTATTTTGTTTTTTTTTGATATTGTACAGCGCCTTGTCTAAAGGCGCTTTATAAATACCGAGCAATAATAATAATAATAATAATAACACTACCGGGGATTTCCAAAAGAGCGCCCCCTTGAAATTGAATTTAGTTTTGAATACTGACATGTTCAACATCTTCTGAAGTGCATGATCACAGGTAAACTGAATGTTTGTGCCAATTCGTTCATATAAGGAGTGGTGTGATGACGTAATCATCGTCCGATGAAGCGTCACATGGGTACCATAGAATAACAACAGTGGCAGTCAACAAACAATAAACATGCAAAACTTTACTAAATTGATTAAAACAGCGATAAATGTTTAATCTGGCCATTCAAGTCGGGTTTTTGCCTTTTAATATGCATACCTTCCTCTATTTTGACACCACCCCTTATATCTGAACGAATTGGCACCAACGTTCCGTTCACCTGTGAACATGCACCTCAGAAGATGTGAAACATGTCAGGATTCAAATTTGAATTAATCGTCGTTAATAGGCTTAGAGCTGGCGAAAAACAGGAAACAAAACAATTATATATCCCAGCTTGACGAATATTTTTTTGTATCAATGGTCACGTTGCCTTAAAGTATTTCCCGCATTTTTGAACTAATTGTAAAGCAGCAAATGTCCAACAAATGAATACATGTAGCTAGATTGCTCGCCAACTGGTACACACTGACTCGTACATCAAATGGGTTACATACCACGAGATATAAAATGCATAACACATGTAGGCATAACAGAATTATATTCTATGATATAAATTAAGTAAACATAATTCGAAACATTTCAAATTTATATTTTTTATCATAGCATTACAGAGCATCTACAGAACATTTCAATAGCACGTTACCATAGCGCCCATCACTCTCCACAGCAGAGCCCTCTATAGAGTTAGGAACAAAAATCAACAAGGGATACAACTCTGCATGGGAGATTGAGTAACCATCGGATTTTCCGTCGTTTAGCGCCCCTTTTCGAAATGTAAATAATCGGGTTAGCGAAATTCTTTAAGGCGTGTGCAATGATTATGTCGCTATAAAAAATAAACGGGGTGAAGCAAAGAAAATTGCTGCTTGCTGTGGGAAAAAATTCTTTTAGCACTGCAGGGGGCGCGTCGGGAAAAAAAGGTAAGAGAAAAGGGGGCATTCATTCATGAAAATAATTATACTATCCTGAAGGTTACTAAGGTACATGTAAATATTTCGTAATGTTCTCTAGGACGGTCTACAGTGCTATCATTAAGATAGAAAAATCATTTTTTGTGAATTTTTTTTTGCAAATAATTTTTTTGATATTTTGATCGAATCTGTGATGTCATTGGCGCACAGTTCATAGCTAACACATTGGAAAAATATGTTTTTCTCAACTAGCTTCAGGATTAGAATTCCAAAAAAAGAAAATTGCCAAATATATAGGGAGCCTGGAATCCCTACATTAAACATATTTGGCAATTTTCTTGTTTGGAATTCAAATCTTGAAATTATTTGAGAAAAACGTATTTGATAGTACCAGGCCAAACATGATTTTAACTTAACATACAAATGTTGAAAATTGTTTTACAACAACTTAAGAATCACAATCGTTAAATTGCACAAACATGGCAAACGCATAGCCTCAATTAATCAACGACTCGTGCAAGAATTACCCAGATACATGTCGTTAAAAGTGTATAAAGGTGTATTTATAGATAAAAAATACAATGCGATATTCGATTTAAGTAGAAGAAAACCATTTATTATATAATAATGATACACAATGACACTAATATAGTTAAAAAAAATATCCATAGTGGAATGCTGGCGATTAATATTTTTGACAAAAAACTCAAATCAGTCGAGGGCATTTTTTTCATTGATAAAACCTTTCCTTTGAGATCAACGCGATATCGCGCGAAACAGCCGGCTGGTTTGACTCGTTTATGTGTTTTCCTGTTTACATTTGGCAGGCTATACGTTACGACATTGCCATTTACTAGACCATCGAAAACAATAAACAAATACATAAAAATGATTAACACAAGCGCTTTATGTGTAATCATTTTATTAAGGCAAACATCAACTTGTTAGCGAAACAATAAAACGTTATTAGTTAGTTCCGTATTGACTTACTAAATTATAATCTGCAAATAATACGGGTTTACCAAAACGAATAAGGATTTACGTCGGACTAGTAAATATTGAGTTTATCACAACGAATAAAGCTTGATTATAATCATTAATAACTGCAGCTGAAATGTAGAATAGTGTTATAGAAGTAAAAATATAGGTTTTTAAATGTTCTCACATGATAAATTCGTTTCTATCGCAATCACAAATGTATTATCGAAAATAACACACTCTGACGGATCACTGCATTCATACGCCCTAAAAAAATCCTCGTTTTTTCTTCGACAACGCGTCGTCACTTTTTCATGTGAGAAAAAGAACAATAATCTCGTCGTCATTGAATAATAAATTTCTCAAAACTCGTCAAAATCCTCGCCAAAAGCTCGGATTTTGACTCATTTTGAGAAATTCATTATTCAATGACACTAGTTAATTATATATCTAAAGAATAATTCAAGTAATAATTATTTATGTTTATACCGATAAAAGTATTTGCGGTGTATGCTAGATGAGTTTTCAGTCTCACTCGCAAAAAATCTATTTTAATCAAGATTACAACTCTATTGTTTATGATAAATAAATACTTTTCTTTTGTTTATTATTAATTGAACAATCCATTTTCAATCATTATGAAACCATTTCGTCTGCATGGGCTGTACACCTCATCAAAATGCAATGCAACGATACGGTTCCCCAAAATAATTGACGTACAATTCAAATATGATACAATTTTATTTCTTAGGGTTTATTTCCTCAGGTCGACGGAAAATAAACGCATTTGAAAAAAAGAAATCAATCAATTAGTCTTTGAATCTGTAAGTATTTAAAAGTATATCATAAAGTCATTCACAATTCGGAAACCAAAGTATTCCCATAATTTCAACAAAAACACGTCCAATTCGATTTTGCAGCATGATATTCTGGTAAACACTACATTTCGCTTCACAGCACTCTAAAATAATCGACTTATGAAAGTAAATAAAAACACATTTTTACACAGGGACTTATGCATCAAATTAAATCTGAACAAAAAAGGCGAATTTGACAATGATGCCTTTTTTAATGCGCTCAACCCCTATTGTCAACTAGAGCGATGATAATCATTATACAACATGATACGCCATACGTGCGTGTAAACATTTGAAGTACCATCCTACGACTTTCATTCAAATTATGCTATATACATTTTGAACAAATATGAACGCTTACAAATATTTTTCAAAAATCCTTAAAAATGAAACCCAAACCAAATTGACAAAAACCGAGACGTGTATAAACACGAATAATATGCATACGCTGCTTCTGTAGGTCATATATTACTTTGAGGTCGAACAAATGCACTTATGGGTCATTTTAGCGATAAAAAGGGAACTTAATGGAGATAATGGTGTTATTTCTTCCACTCTCGGGACGCTGT
>JAOXYC010233348.1:0-10565 GCA_028565715.1 Phoronis pallida
ATTAATTGTGAGCCAAATGTACCAAATTAATCTTTCAATTTTTAATCCCCAATAATCTACCAACTGGCTATCCATGTCAGATGAAAGCATGATCATTTCATTTTTCTATGTGAATTATCTAGTTACCAATAATAGCAGCATGCTGTGTGACCTAGTAACACTATTATGATTCATTCTTGAATGAAATGAAATCCTTTATGGTTGGGAATGGATATATGTTAATTTAGCTTTTAAAAAAAATGTATTTTAAAATTTTATTCGCTGCACTTTAGATTCAATAATTTATTAGTGAATTAAGCCGATTTCTAACAAAGATTTTGACTTTTGAATGCCATACATGTTAAACTTTACAGCTACTATTAAAATTCCAGTTTTATTTAAGAAGCCCACACATTTTAAGCCTATTTTAATTGCCAGCTTCCTTATTTATTCCCATTCAATTTGCAGGTAATTTCTATGGTTATTTTGGGATATTTCAATTTATTTCACCCACCTACTTTAATTTACTTAAAACTGAAATAGTAACACATTTTAAGTTTACCAACTGGTTTCCTGTATTTTATGTATCCAAAAACGGTGTTGTATATCCCAATCCCCCAATCCCCTTTATAGGCAAAAAGTAGTAGATTGAAATGCATTGATGTTCTTGGTTGAAAACTTGACGTATTGTTAACTTTTTCATTAGGTCATATCTTACTTAACAGAAAGTTGTTGTTTCTTGTCAGTAGGCAATGTATCTTTGGCAGATTTTGTAATAATTGCCCACTGACATTTTACTAAAATGGAACTGTCTTGAAAAAAACCCCAATCAATGGCAATAATGATAGTCAGGTTTTCAAAAAACAATGCCTTACGAAAGGTTGCATCCATGTTGTTGAAATAATTGACTTGGAGAATTATAAAGTGGAAAAACTAAACAAACACATTCATGCTCACATGGTCAAATGATATGTCATCATCAGGAGAAGAAATACGCATGATAAATATAATATTCATTAATTTCACTCATTCTCCTCATGATGGAAACAAAACCAATGTGTTTGTTTTATGTTTCAACTTAATCTTGATGTTAACATCAAAAAACCAAATTGAATTACCGTACACACCTGGGTATAAGCCCACCCTCAGGTACAAGCCCACCCCCTGTTTTGATGTAATTTCAATTTTGTGCTAGTACACACAATGTAAAATCACACTCGGGTATAAGCCCCCCCCCCCCTAGTTATTTTGGCATTCCCAATCTACAAGCCCATGGGCTTTTACCAGGGTGAGTACGGTATATATTTTCTAAAACAATGGTAATTGCATGTGCTTATGTTGTCACCACCATATGCTTCCTCCCCTAGTCTGCAGTGGGCCATGACCATGTGGAGAAGGTTGCCAAGCATGGTAGCCAGGTGGATGCCGCCAAGGGATTCGGTGGCAAGTATGGTGTCCAGCAAGATCGCTTGGATAAGGTGTGTTGGTTTTGCTTAAATGTTATCATTTTTGCATCCTGTTCAGGTTTTTATGAATTAATTAACTTAACAGCTGATAGATGTACTTGGAAAGTGTTTTTCCAGACAATGCTTTTTGTTGGATACTAATTGAAAATGATAAAGTTATCACTATTGTTTTGAATTTTGAAGGTATGCATTTTGATATAACCTCAGGTTCAAATGATTGCATCATGAAAAATACTAGGTAGGGTTTGTGTTAGAGTAGGTAAGTTTAAACCCTATGAAAGTGTTTGAAATCAAAATTACGTTGTTGCAATCAAAACAACGTTGTTCATCACAGAAAAAATAAAAGAGTTTTTTTACTATTAAATTCATGTTATCACATTTTCAAGATGGATAGTTCTTATTTATGGCCATGAAATTCATTAAGAAAAACTGCAGTGAAACTTGCTCAAATGACCATATTTGGAACTGCATGCACCATATTTGTAATTTCCCATAATGCATAGCTCCACAAATATAGGTGTATGTTTACATCAATGTCTTCTCAGAATGCAAGAAATTTGATATGCAAGAGATCGAATCAGATTTTAATGTTAAAAAAGTTTTTAATTCATAGGTACAACAAGTTTCCTTTAATATGCCTTTATGAATGTTATGGCTGTCAATAAGGACTATCCATCCTTTAATAATGTAATGATAATTTCTTGACATTTGTATATGACCAAATACTAACTATATGTTCTGTCAGTACAAATGCATTTACCACAAACTGGAGTTGACGATGTGTAAAATTTCATTATTCAGTCAGCTGTTGGGTATGAATACCAAGCCAGTCTGGAGAAACATGAGTCACAAAAAGGTAGGTTTTGTCAAAGATACTCTCTCATTTTTTATAAAAAAATACTTTGAGGGTTAGAAATGCTGTGACAGTAAAACTTTTAAGTTCTGATTGATAATGTCTTTTGGTTTCTTGCCAATTAATCTGAGTTGTACTCCCCAAAGTGAAGAGTTTATTGACTCAAAGGTAATTTCACAGATTAAAAAAGAAACACAAATGAAATCTGAATATTTGAGCTTGCATAGTAAACATTTTATAATTATGTTGACTTAAAATCATTGTTGCAATCAGTAACTGATTGAACCTTTTAAATTAAAACTGAGTTAAGATAAATTGATGCCTTGGTTAGCCTCTCTTTCCTCTTATATGATTCCCACACTGCTAAAATATCTTTTCTCACTGCAATATTACGTACCTCCTCTCACGATTTGAAACAATTGGAAAAGGTAATATTGAGGTGATATAAGTGGTTTGTGATGCAGATCCGATATCATGCTCTAGCCACGTTTTAGTCATGACTAAATTGCTCTAGTTCAATTGACTAATTAATGACTAATTTGTGACTAAAAGTTGGCTAGCATTTGGTCTGGGTTTCTTCTCATTAATATATTTGATCAACCTTATTAAGACTACAAGCTTGGATTTGGTGGTAAATTTGGAGTTCAAAAAGATCACATGGATAAATCGGCGGTTGGCTGGGATTACGAACATAAGTTGTCTCAACACGAATCGCAAAAAGGTTTTGCGAGTGTGCCTGCGACTTAATATTTAATGTTAATATTTAGTTCATTTTAAGTTGAATTTATGTTATGTTGTGTTTCAATAATATGAGTATATTTTGGTAGCAATCCCTCATTGATGCATTACGTGTTAGAGATCTTATTCAATGTTTTTTCGTATCTTCGAAAAATGTATCGCTTGTCAACTGGTAACTCACCCAAAAGTTCTCCAATCATGGTTGTTATAAATAAACAAACCAAAACACAAATCATCTTTTAAAATAAGTTATATATTCAGCAATCACATCGGCGTATATTCGGAACACATCTTCCATTCTCAAGCCAGTAAATTTAAAATCTGTAATCTATAATATGGAGAATGTTTCATCAAATCAAATTAAATTCCCCAGACTTTAGAAATCTGGTCACTGTCAAGGACCTCTGGTGGCCTAATTCCACAAGGTTGTCTTCAATCAGGATAAACTGAAGTCTAATAGGCAACCAGACTTCCAAAATTTTGGAAATCATGAAATGAATCAAGTTTTGTAATAAGTTTTTAACAAATTTCAGATTATTCCAAGGGTTTTGGAGGGAAGTATGGTGTACAAAAAGATCATGTGGACAAGTCTGCTGTAGGCTTTGATTACGAAGGAAAAACTGAAAAACATGAGTCACAAAAAGGTGAGTTTGCACTTTGGAATCTGACTGGATCGGTAAATGATTTCTCACTTTTGAATCAGATTGGATCTGTAAATGATTTCTCGTTCTAAATTCTTTTCTATTTCTAAAAAAAATGCAAACATGTAATGACCAACTATTACTCAAATGTAGATTTTGGTTTCTATTTCCCAGTTGGTTTTTTAAACTCAAAATTTTATTTTAGTCATAAATGTTGTCAGAAGCTTTTACCTACTCTTCTTTTAGCATTGATTTTAAAACTTTCTTCTTTTTATAGATTTGGTTCTTCAAAAAATCACTTTTCATCCTCCTCCTCTTATTTCAAATATGTTAGATTTTTGATTCATAAATTAATTTCAAGTAATAATTTTAATTTTAAAAGTTGTCTTACCTGATCAACCTTATTTAGACTACAAGCTTGGATTTGGTGGTGAATTTGGAGTCCAAAAAGATCATGTTGACAAATCAGCTCTTGGCTGGGATTACGAGCACAAGTTGTTTCAACACGAGTCGCAAAAAGGTTTTGCGAGTTAGCATGACACTTAGATGTTAAAGCTGTATTACAATGTTAACTCCATCAATGATCTTTTTTGAACAGTTAGTGTTTCTTAAAAAAAGAGATATTTGCATTATATAAAAGCTAATGCTTGACACAAATCAAACAGATGTTCCAAATACCGTGCACAGTAGAACTTCCAATATTTTGAAAAGCAGAAAAACTTGATGTCAATTTTTGCATTTTTTGTGTACATTCACAAAGTCACTCTAGCAAAAAACATTGCATTTTTTGAAAATCAAGTTTTGGCAATTAAAAATTGTTTGAGATTGAAGAATGTTTTTGTACTAGCTATAGCCTCCGCACATACTCTTACTAGAACTGAAACATTGTAGTGTGGCTTTGATATTTCAATTAGTTCTGTTACCAGGTCTAGGTTTTGTTATGTTATAAGACAGCTTTTTGGAATGACACTAACTTGAATAGGCTACTGTTCATTACTAAACAATATAAGAATGGATGTTTATTTTTATCATCTGGGTAAATTTCCACAATTCTAACCACAAAAACGCCATCACTGACATTCTGGTGGTCTCTGCAGTACTAAGCATAGTCTCTCTCTCAGCAGTTGGATTTTTTTTGGGCTTGCATGATCAAGGGTCTGTTAAGTTAGTGCTGAATGTCAAATTTATGCCAACGGAACTGTGATGGGTCACAGCCACCTTGTTTTGGCATGGCGGGGTTCAGAATTGGTGTTCAATATTTCTGCAGTAAGAATTTTAGATTTTGGCTTGGGCGATAATGATGAACATGTATTTTAAGCTACTGCTTGTAGTATTGAGGTTTAGATCATGCATTTTGAGAATTAATGAGTCGAATTTAGTAAATTAGCCAAGCCTTTTTTGAACATTAAATGCAGAGAACACATTTCTTGATTTGAACAAATATATTATTTTGATGTCAAAGGTAGGGGGAGAAAAATGATCTCATGCATGATCTTTTGAGATGTTTGGTGCTGTGTATATTGAAACAAGATGGCATTAAATTCATAACAATTATGTTTTATTTTTCAAATTTGGAATTCAATTAACATAGAATTATGTGGTTACAACTTTGTTACTTAAAGGTTGAATTTATCTTGAAGTTTAAAGCTCCCTATTAAACCTGTATGATAGTTTTTAAAAGTTTAATGTACATTTATTTAATATTTAATTGTGTATGAATCATATTTCAGATTATTCCAAGGGTTTTGGAGGGAAGTATGGTGTACAAAAAGATCATGTGGACAAGTCTGCTGTAGGCTTTGAATATGAAGGAAAAACAGAAAAACACGAGTCACAAAAAGGTGAGGAATTCAATTTGTGAAGAATATTAATTTGAAATTACTAAAAAGGTTTTTTCTTAAACTGACACTTTTTTTGATGCCAGTGAATGCTTTTGAGGCAGATAAAAAAATTTGAAAGTAGAATTTAACTTTTTTGCTTATTCCATTTACTTTGTTAAAGATACTGTCTCCTCGTTGGTTCAGAATCCGGGGTCAAAAAGCAAATCAACTAGAAATTATGTCTACGAATCCTCTGTTGAACATAACCAACTTGCATCTTAGTAAAAAAAATCTGTAAAGGGGCTATTTGGGAGCTTTTTGTGACTTGACAAACTCAACTCCAAGCGAACAGGTGAGAGATATATCTGTCGCGTGGTGTTATGTCATTCATTCACAATTCAAAAAAGTCTGTGTCGTAGGCGTGCCGGTTGATTTAATTTCCTTTCTCGAAATTACAAGAAAACTGCTGCATGTAAAATTGCAAAATTTACAAAAAGTTCCTAAAACACCTCACTCTTTCAAATGATAGTGTTTTTTAGCGAATTAACTTTGTGTACAACGCAGAGACAGTATCTTTAAATCACACCTGGAAACAGAATATAATGCAAAGTATTGAAAATTTGATTTTGAGTTTGTCTGAACAAAAAGTTGCAAAACTTAAATAAGATCAATTTATGTCTTGGTAAATGTAACTTACTTCTCATTATTCTATTTAATCAACCTTATTTAGACTACAAGCTTGGTTTTGGTGGTGAATTTGGAGTTCAAAAAGATCACATGGATAAATCAGCTCTTGGCTGGGATTACGAACATAAGTTGTCTCAACACGAATCGCAAAAAGGTTTTGCGAGTGTGCATGCAACTTAGGTGTTAATATTTAGTTCATTTTCAGTTGAATTTCTTATGTTATGTTGTGTTACAATATGGAGAATGCTTCATGAAATCAAATAACAGAATCAGGAGTAGGAAGCTATCAATTTCACAAACATCAAGCAGCCTCTCTCGTCTCTGTTCTGCTTCACAAACCACTAGTTTACATCGCCTCAATATATTTACCCTTTCTGCCATTGTTTCAAAAAATGAGAAAAGGTCGTATTGCAGTGAGAAAGAATCATATTTTAGCAGTGTAGGAAGCATATCCAGATGAGAAAGACTGATCGATGTTACATTGTTTATGAAGCTAATAGTTTCCTACCCCTTATAATATATATTATGTATTAATCAGTATTTGGAACTGAACCAGCTGGGAATGGTTTTATTAATGAAAGGACGTTGACTTTTATCATTACTACACCCTTATCCATTTTATGGGTCAATGATTTCAAAACTTCAATCCATTTTTTCACATTGCAAAACCCATCCGTCACATGGGAAAGTATTCTCTCAAAGTGATCGATATTATTGGTCAATCTCGGAAAATCAAGTTTAGAATAAAATTCTGATTCCCTAAACCATTAAATTTAGATCGCATTAATCGGCATGTTTTTAACATTCTTTTTGAACAAAATATAGCTGAATGCTCATCACGTCCATTCACAAAGTATCACAAAAGATTATTAATTCACGTAACTTAGATTTGCTTTATAGATTTTAAGAATAATAAAAGCATGCATTATTTAGATGCATTGATAACTTGAAACAATTATTGATTCCTTTCCAGGAGTGATCAGTTGCATTTTGAGATATGATAGCTTACAACTCATATGTAATCAAAAATGTTAATGCTTTCACCATGCATGAACCCTAATTTTGTATTAAAATGAGTTTAATATCATATTTTAAATTGATAGATCACTCGTTCCTAAAGCAAGTTTAGTTTATATTCATGTGTAATACAATTATATTGTTACTTGTTTATTTCTTATGTGATTTATTTTCCAATATTATCAACAGCAAAAAATATCAAATATTTCTGTCTTATTTTTTCAATACTTTGTGTCTACCTCATTTGTTTCCACAATTTTGTTAATTTTGTTGAAGGTTTATCAAAACATTAATTCTTAAAGCCAAGTTAAATTTCAGGAGATATCAAGAACAAGCTCACTATCTGAATATAGTCTTCTTTGGTTGTAGCTAAAAAATCAAGTAATATAATCTGTAATATAATTGTTTATGATTTCAGATTATTCCAAGGGTTTTGGTGGTAAATATGGCATTCAGAAAGATCACGTTGATAAATCAGCTGTTGGGTATGACCATCATGAAAACTTAGCAACACATGCTTCACAGAGAGGTATTGTTAAACAATGTTAGAAAATAACTCCAAAAATGATCAACTTATATTTTATGTATGATAGCAACGTAATGGAATTAATTGTTCATACTCTCCTGAATTTCATGATATAAAAAATCACTCACTGTTGAGTTGTCCGATGTTTCTGTCCGGTTACACCGACCTTTTATCAATAAATGGGACATCTTTGTCCGAATTGGACCTTCTTTTGAACACCTGGTTGTAAACTAGGGGTAAGATCACTGTTCAATCAGAACAGTATTTGTTTTGTTTGAAGTATTCAATTTTTTATCAACAAAAATGTATTTAATGCTCACAGTAGTTGAATTGAGAGACTGAGAAATTAACCACCCAGCCACAACTTTCAGCATCACCAACATGGAATCAGCCCCCATCACCCTCACAACCTACTCCATCAACCTTTCTCACCACATTCAATCAGACATATGCTGTTGGAAAAGTTAATTTAACTGTTTGTGAGGGTGAGCTAGTAGGATGTTGATGAAGCGGACAGTTTCCCACCCTTGTACAATTCCATATCTTGTCTCTTTTAGATCACTCAACAGGTTTTGGTGGAAAATATGGTGTACAAAAAGATCACGTTGATAAATCTGCAGTAGGTTATGATCATCAAGAGAACTTGGCAAAACATGCCTCACAGAAAGGTGAGTCATGAACAAGTCGACTTTGCTGTAATATAGGATCTGGGCTTACTAGCTGTTTGTATATGGTAGGTCATAGTGGACAGAAATGCTGAATGAATATCGTACATGTAATGTGGACGGACATTCAGCATACCTGTCAACTCTTGTTTACCATATTTGCAGTGTTAGTGTAGTGTTTGTAGTAAAACTATATTTCAAAGATGTTTTGGTTCCAAAAATGTGGAATTTGGTGACTGGTGTAGCCTTAGAAGGATTATCAATTGCACTCAGACTTTGAAGTGTTTTTGCGCTATTAATATTTGAGAAAAAAGGTTGCAAAATGTTATTGCAGTTATAGTTCTCCATGGATTTAATCAAAATTTAGTCACCATTTCGTATTTGGTTTCACAAACCTTTGGAACCATAACGGAGTCATTCACCTTAACAGTTGTTGGTGTAGCTTTCAAACTAATGCTTGTTGTTGTTATTGTTGTTGTATTCTAACATTTAGAATCTTTTTCAACTTTCTTTCATTATTTCCGACTTATTTCATTTAGAATTGAGAGCACACACTTGTTCACTCGTGCAATAATACTGAGCATTGAGAACGTCACATCATGCTTTTGACAGTAATATCTTTCGCATGAATTCTTGTTCCGCATACTCTGTGTTATCGTATGTGTTTTTCTCCAAAGTTACACAATGTGTGTCAATATTTAGCCTTTCTGCCTGTCTATGTAATTCCTGAAAATGCATAAAATGAATTCAAAACTTTGGAATGGAATTTATTGATTTCCAATGCATAATGCAGAAGACCAACTTTGATACTATTCTGAATGTTTGTATTGAAGTGGGTCTCTGCAATTTGTAGGATTGTAAAATCTCTCTTTAATTGCATGAGTGTAGTTTATTCTCTCTGCTTGTTAACATAGTTGTTTCTTGGTGTGTTTTCTTTCTAACATTCTCTGTGGTTGCATGCTGACATTCTTTTCAAGATGGCTCTTCTGGGTTTGGAGGTAAATTTGGGGTTGACTCTGAAAATGTTGACCAATCGGCTGTCGGGTATGATCACAAAGAACATGTGTCAAAACACAGTTCACAGCAAGGTATTTGCATGGAATGGTTCACAAGCGCACTGTAAAATAAATTGCGGTGCCTCTGGGTACTAATGTTTAAACCCCCTTTTTAAAAAATCATACATTGCTACCTACGAAATGTAGAATTATCAATTATTGAAATACGACGTTTTCGTTCGTTTCTTTTACACAATTTGATCATTTTTCGTTGCCAATTCTTGTTACTACCTTCATTCTTTATCAAAAACATGATGTTAGTACGTTACGGTTGGTCTCAGTTATCTTGGTGACCTGTCGGCCTGTTTCATCAAGTCACATTGGCCACCTGCATAGAGATTTTCGGAAGAAATGAAGGTATTTATTCGGTCAGATGAATGTAAGGAGGCAATTTGTAACAAAAAAATCCATCGCAATTGACCTCATTCAATAGTTGATAATTCCACATTCGTAAGTAGCGATGTATTTCTTTAGTTAATTATCAATGTCAAAAAAATTTCAAACAATTATTTTGAATCTGGACATTACTTTTTCAGTAATTTTGTTTGAAAATTTCAAGACAGTTTTTAAAATTTGTATTTTAAGTTAAAATAAGGATTTCAAAATGTTCCTTATAAAATGATAAAGAGGTAATTCAGTCTGTATTAAATAACCTAATTTTCACCTTAGTTTTTATGAAATATCCTGTGATTATTCCTACCTCATAATTAACTTTTTCATGAGCTAATAATAGTAAGATCAACCAAAGACATATTTTCCCCTACTTTATAGATTATTCTTCTGGATTTGGTGGGAAATATGGTGTTCAGAAAGACAGACAGGACCAGGCCGCCCATACATTTGAAGATATGGAGGGACCATCGTCAGCATACCAAAAACCAACTGCAGGTTCAGGTAGAATATAACATCAATGGTTCAGTAACTTCATTTTAAAACATACGTTTGATTTTTAAGCTGCTCGTATTAATTTTTCTATACAAATAAATGTATGCCTTTACTGGCCAAAAGTGATTAATTTTGAAAAGGCAGAAAAATTGCTAGTAACACTTTCCAAAAGGAAATGGTAATTTCCAAAATTTTCCCAAATCAGTGTTGCACATATAATGGCGCAATATGGT
>JAOXYC010233459.1:0-10564 GCA_028565715.1 Phoronis pallida
CTGCTGACGACGACTCAAACAGGAACCGGAACCACAACTACCTAACCTTGTTGTTACGGACGAAACTATTGGTTGTCTAAATTCTGTACTTTATTCATTCAATGCAAACATTTATCGGATTCAGAATTTATTATGGTTTACTTAGATGCTTCCTTTGAAACGCGTACTTATTTGCCTCGAGATATGTGAAACCATAAAGCATATTTCCCTTTTTATGGTGCTAAAACACGAATCCTAAAAAATATGTTGAAACTTGATTAACCAATGATAACGCACGAGACATATGAAAACCACTTCCGGTTGTCCCCGTGTTTGAACTTTCATAATCGCGGTGAAAGTTGCAGGATGAATTGAAATATTTCTTCGAAAACACTAACAGTTTTGCTCATTTACAGGGGAAAGGTTTACGAATACGTTGGGAATTAAAGTCTCCACATATTCATAATGGGGGTGCCCAAGTTTTATCGATGGATTAGCGAAAGATACCCATGTTTGAGCGAGGTTGTGAAAGAATACCAGGCAAGTTCAATTTTCAATTTCATTCATTTTTGTTTGAAAAATGCGCATCTCTTGACATTATGATTTAATTGTTTGTACTCAACTTTTGTAAAGCAGCCTCTAAAGTTGCAATTCTACTATACTTGGTCAAAACCTAGGCTTTGTCTTGATCATGGGAACAAATTTCCTTTTATTGTCGATCTCTTTAACTATACTAAACTAGAGGGACATACGTAAACCTTCGAACTGTGAATGCTTCAGCTTTCCAGACCCTGACGCATGCGCCAAAGGGTCCGTGATGTAGTTAAGTTCATGCTGGCTGAGGTCACTTCCTATGATTCATGTGGCTTGGAAGTTGGAAAATTCCTCCATGCATTTCTTTTTGGTAATTCTTGCTCCTGGCCTCGGTTTTACGAAATTTTACCCATCAATTAGACTTGTATCGCAAAATTGCGATACCCAGGCGTCATATTCAGAAGTTGTTGCATTCTGAAGTCGCTGATGAAATTTATTTGAAACAAAAACATTAATTATTAATTATATCCACTTATTATTCAAAAACATACAATTGAGAAGTGGGAGTGTGTACGTAAGAAAGAACATATTTTGATGACGAGTCATCACATAATAAATAATTACCCTTGTTTTTTCAATTCATGCATGAAATTAGTAACCACCCGAAAGTGTCAAAACAGATATGTTTATAATATATGCAAGCTATTGAGGGTGGCGCCCGCTGGGCGTGTCGAGCGGGTGGCGGTCGGGCGCAGGCTGGCTCCATAGTCCAATCCACGGCAATAGGACTGCAGATTGTCAGGATGAGAATACTATTCTAAGGGGTGAAGTGAGAGCCAAATACCCAAAAGAAATTCAGCATGGCAACGCCAAATTGCCCCTGTCTAAGTTCTTCGACTTCACGAATGACAGAATCAAGTTTACTGTACATAGTCAAAATATAAAAACTATCATGAATATATTGTAAAAAGAATTAGCACATTATCCTAACCAACCAGTGAATATGAAACAAAGGAGACCAAATCCCATTCTCTGACCAATTGACTACACATACTCTGGCTTCCAGGTTTTAAAAAAGTGTGCAATACGTGTCTTTCTGCTGCACCTAAGCGGAATATTTGACAGACAATAATGCAACTATTGTGCAGTGATAAACTTTTGTAATTATATTATGGCCAATATTACAGATACCAGAGTTTGATAACTTGTATTTGGACTTCAATGGAGTTGTACACAACTGCTCACATCCCGAGGATGACAATCCACACTTCCGTATTACAGAGGAGAAGATATTTGAGGATATATTTCATTATGTTGAGGTTTGTTAAGACTGCACATATATTTTCGGCACCTGAATAATGAAAGTTGTGATGATCTTGACATTTTGCTAGATTTTTCTTTTAAAATTCTATTTGTACGGTATCTTATTTCTTAAATACTCTAGACTGTTTTTGAAATAAAAGTTCCTTAGTTCCTAGTCAGTTGATTTTAAAAGTGAGTAAAATCAACCGACTAGGAACTAAGAAACTTTTATTTCAAAGATGAAACCAGTCAAATGACTCTAAGACTGTTGTTGTTCTGACAGCGTCTGCTGACAGCAACTATGTTATAAAGTGCTACGTGTACATCATTTGAATTACATCATCAATGTTTTACCAATGTTTTTACAAACACTTTTTCAGAGAACATGCGGTACTGTTCCACCATGAAGACAAATTTTTGGGGTTCTGAATTCAATCATGCTTATTTACCTTTCTTTATTTGTTTATTAGGTGTTATTCCGTATGATCCGACCTCGCAAGGTGTTTTTCATGGCTATAGATGGAGTGGCCCCCCGGGCTAAGATGAATCAACAGAGAGGCAGGAGATTCAGGTCTGCACGTGAGGCGGAGGAATTAGAACGTAAAGCTGTGGAGAAAGGGGAGGTACTGCCCAAGGAACAGAGATTTGACTCCAACTGTATCACTCCAGGTTGGTACTACTATACTTTCTTAGGTCTTTTGATGCCTAGGTGGTACATAAGGCTTCCACAAGAGACCTCCATTGTGTCCGATTGCCAGCATGTTGGTGAGTAGCTTCCCAGGTCAGTCCGTGTTGTCTCGTCTCTCTTTCTAGTGAGCGCCGCCATGTTTCCTTTGGTCAACCTCTGCCTGACGTGGTCCATCTGCAGTCCATCTCAAGGCCACCTTTGGTATACTTGAATGATAGTACCATCCTCTACACATGGCCTACCCACCTCTATCTTCGTCTTTTTGGAAGTGCTAACCAACTGGACATTTGTGCATCCGTGAAGCTCCTCGTTTGTGATCCTATTCGATCAAAGTACCTGTACAATGTTCCTCAGGCATCTGTCCTGAAATAACTCCAGCCTCCTGCATACATCTACCATTACCTTCCAAAATTCAGACCCATAAAGCAGTACACTCATAACAGTACTGTTGTACAGTCTGATCTCAGTTCGCTTGCTGTCTTTTGGCTCTTGTATTGATGGTATCATAGCTCAGAGATAATACTGTATACACACGGATGTTGGCCAACTCTATCAGGCTAAAATCCCAACCCCTGTTTTGATCAAAACTCAATTATGTGCTTGTATGCAAATTACCCGTTTATGTTTAATAACCCGTCTGTGTTTTTTCCAGTATACCAAATGTTTTGGCCCATGGGCTTATAGTTATAACATTATGTTCATTAGCGGTCGGACTCGCCGAACTTTTTTCGCTCGAGTACTCGGCAAAAATTCCGAGCGCTCGAGCTTTACCAAGCTGTAGTCACCATTGTGTACCAAATAAGTGGTGCACATGCGCTACCGGAAATACACCGGGCCTACAGTATTTCTTCCTTTTTGATTGGCCAACTGGAATATAGTTTCCGAGCAATCGTCCGACCACTAATGTTCATGCTCAATATATTGGGAGCTGTGCTCAGTGCATCAAATATGGGGATGCAGGTGGCTCAGTGGTAGGGCGTGCACCTCTTAATCCGGAGGTCCATGGATCGAACCCCACACATTTTTGTTTTTGGACAAAGCACTTGTCTCTCGCCACCCAGGTGTAGAAATGGGTACCAGGTTAAAAAGTTGAAGGAATCTGAATGAGAAGCTGGGAGCGCTAAAAACGCGGCTCTGCTGATTTGAGAATATTATTTGAGTGAACAGTTATGCAACCTGCGATAATAATCAGTGTTAGAAATTTATATAATTAATCAATTTTATTCTTTTTCCAGGGACACCTTTCATGGTCAGACTTCATGAGCAGCTAAAGTATTTTATAACACGGAAAATTTCTGAAGATAAAACGTGGCAAGATGTTTCAGTTTATCTATCCGGACATGAGGTATATTATCTTACAACTGAATCATGTCTGCAAATAATAGTCCTTATTTGAAATCCTAGTCTAAGAATAAAAAACCATGGTCTTGCAACAACAAAAAACAGTCATGCTTGAATTAAACTGAAGTTTCTGTGCAGTTACAATAGGCAGTTGCTTCAGCCTAGAGTATCCCAGAGCAATACATTTAGAAATTGTTTTTTTTTTTGCATTTACCGGTATAACCATTGTAATTATTTGTATTCAGTTTAATGAATGTAAGCAATGAGAGTTTCCAATTGGGCAATGATTTATGTACAAAACTGATGAAAACATCTTGCACTTGGTACTCACTCAGTTTTTCCATTTACCGTATAGCCCTGCAATTGAGCGCATGCGCCCATACGTGAATACGCGCCTATACACGGAACGTATAGACCCATGCGCCTATTTTGTGGGAATTTAAATTGACAAATTTTGAGAGCAAAATGCATTATTTTGCATATAGGCGCATGCGCTCAATTGCAGGGCTATACGGTAAACCCCTGAATAATGATTGAAGAGTAATTTATGTTCCATGACTAAATTTTATTTTATTTTTGCAGACACCAGGGGAAGGTGAACATAAGATAATGGATTTCATCCGACACGAAAAAGCAAAACCAGACTATGACCCAAACACAAGGCATTGTTTGTATGGTCTAGATGCTGATTTGGTAGGTGAAATTGAATTAAAAATAGTGCTTCATTGTGGAACTCGTTGTACACCTTTAAGTTAGCAGTGTCAAACCACTTGTAAAATCTGAAGATTTGTTGAAGAAATGGAAAGATTTGCCAGTGAACCAAGCTCCTCACTTTCACAATCATTGATATCAAGGGATGGGATCAATTATGAACAGATGGGGCCCCTACCTGAACAGGAACCATTAAGTTAAAAACAGGGTTCCTACACATATAAAGTGATTCTTACAATGAATGGGAAGTAATACCACCTTTTATTGGAGAGTTCTATGATTTTTCAAAATCGAATCCAATAAAAGGTGGTATTACTTCCCATGAATTTAAGAATCATTTTATCACTTAACATCGCCAATTTGCAAAAAATGTGAGAGTTTCAATTCTTTACGTTCTTGAACTTTACAATTCTTTACGCTCTAAAGCATTATGCACGTGTCGTGCACAATGGTTTTCACGTGATTCAGTTCTCGTGTACTCTGCTAAGTCATATCAAAGTAGCAAATTCATAATACAAAGTATATGAGTTTGTTATATGAATTCAAATATAAGGATAGTCAAGTGATAAGAACATGTACCCTGCACCAGAAACGTGAACCCAAGACTTGAAAACAGGAATCCCAGACCCTTTTCACTTGCGTAGGCCTTATCCGTTTAATGGATCCAATCCTTTGAATGTTAAGAGTGAAATAAAGAATTGTTTAATTTTTTCTTACTAAAGGTATTTTATCCAATCTTTTGTCTGAAATGTTGTCAAAAACGATGAAAAAATATTCTATTTGAATCATTTCTTTTCTGGCAAGGCATAATATTTGAATTAACCACGTTTGAAACTTCTGTTTGACCGTGTTTTCTTTTTACAGATTATGTTGGGCTTAGTTAGTCATGAACCACATTTCTCATTATTGAGGGAAGAAGTCAGATTTGGTGGGAAAAATTCCCAAAAGAGGTTTGTCAAAATATTCATTATCAAAATTCTGGCTAGTAATTTTCAGTGAGTATTGTTGTCCATAAACTTGATCGATATAAAACATAATATAATTTAAGATTCAAGCAGTCACTTAGTATGAACAATATTTAACTTTACTTTGCTGTACAATGCTTTTCAAAAGCATTGTACAGCAAAGTAAAGTTAAATATTACAATGTCATATATTACAATGTCCAAGAGTTGATGTAAAGAACATGTGTGCTGTTAAAAATAACACACTATTTTATTCCATTTCAACTCCACCGGGAGAATACAGTCGCACAGTCATTACTCAACAATTATTATATTAACCTAAGTCAGGATGGAGCTAACAGATACCAAATGAACAAATTGCAATTTTTATGAGTGTATCTTGTAATTGCAGGAGCACAGTACCTGAGGAAATCACATTTCATCTCTTACATTTATCACTAATGAGGGAATACCTGGACTTTGAGTTTTCACCTGTTCGGGTATGTAAATAATTTGTAAATGTTTACAAAGCTGGTTATGAAGTGAGTAATGCTATCAGATTAATTTGGAGAAGATAATGGTTGTATAGTAGTATAGTAGTGTTACTGTACAGGTTAAGTGTGTATTTCAAGAAACTGGGCAATCCCTGTTTAATACCACTGATGTTGATATTTCAATTCATTTGCATAGCATATGGATTAATTCGAAAAAGCTGTGCGAGAGCAGTAATTCAAAATTTGAAGTTGAAATTTAAACCTGTATAATTGTTCACAGAACATTTTGTTTTTCAAAAATAGGACAAGTTGTCGTTTGAGTATGATCTGGAACGAATTGTTGATGACTGGGTTCTGATGGGTTTTCTAGTGGGTAATGATTTTATACCACATCTGCCCAACTTACATATTAACCATGATGCACTACCCATGCTGTGGAGAACTTATATGCAAGTTTTACCTACATTAGACGGTAAGTATATCGAGCAATGCTCTTGAAAACTAAAATTCTAGACCTCATCCATGTTTTATTTAGAAAGGATTGTATCCAGGGCCTATAGAAATATTATAATAACTTGCTCCTTGTCATGTTATTTACCATATTAGTTTTTGAATATTTAACACAAGAAAGTTACTGGGTCAGAGGTGATGGTGAGCATCATGATTCTCAATACGCAATAAATTGAATAGTGGACAGAGTAATGTTCTTCTTGTTAAAGTTTGATTTCAAACTTGTGATTTTTAAACAAAATCTTTCACACATGTTTTGTGCTTGCCAATCGGAGGAGAGAAATATCAGCATTCATATCATAATAACTTGACGTACATACAACCTATGTTGAAATAACTCGATCAATAACATCATACAATACATGTCTGAATACGTTCACGAGATCATCAAATACATATCCAGGATACATGACGTAAATGCATTGTTTCATTCATATTATTTTTTAAAAAGTTTAGGGCTATTCCAGCAAAAAACGTATCCCCAGGGGGGGGAGGCATTTTGCTTTAGACCCACCTACCCATATTTTTTTATTAATTTTTCTCTTATACTTATATATATTTTTTCCCGAAAATACCCACCTACCCATATTATTTAATTAAACTGCCTTCCCCCCCTAGGATACCTTTTTTGCTGGAATAGCCCTTATCAAAAAACAGAAAAACGCAACTTATTTGGTGCAAAGTTTGTATAAATACGTTATTTGGCAGTGTTTGAATATGAGGTGAGGTTATTCGATCTCAATCTGAATCAGATGTAGTATTTTAACTCGGCTTACGCCTCGTTAAAATACTTCATCCAATTCAGATTTCAATCGAATAACCATAACCTCACCTCATATTCAAACCCACGCCAAATAACGTATCAGTATTATACATGTCATTCTTTGACTTGTAGGCTACTTAAATGAAGGTGGTCGCCTGAATCTACCTAGGTTTGAGAAGTATCTCTCAGCTCTGTCAAAGGTAAGTTTCGAGTGGAAAAAACTTCATCTTTTATCCTGTTTCCTGTTCATTTAGTTGTCGAATAAATTAATTACAGCAATGCCATCAAATCTAAAGTCTCAAACCAGTTGCAGTCTGGTGGGAATTTATTATCAACAGGATCAAGAAACACATTTTCAAGGTTTTTGTTCTCATTTTGGGATCTTTGAAATTTACATTTATGTGCTTTTGATGGTCAAATAACTACTTTTTGTCAAAAATTTGCATCATAGAGTGTGGTTAAGTTAAATTATGGAAACATTTTATTATCACAAAATAACTGCTGAAAGTCATTCCTTTGAGGGGTAAACTTTCAAATTTAGAAATGTTGTCATAACATTATGTTTGCTTTGCTGGCCGAAGTGATTATTTGAAAAAACAGAAAAGTGTGTTGAGAGTTCCGTATTTTTCTGTCTTTTCAAATGTGGTCATAGTTTTAAAAAGATACTGTCTCCTCGTTGGTCAAAATTCCAATCAACTAGATATTTTATGTACGAGTCCTTTGATGAACATAATTAACTTGCATCTGGGGCAAAAAGTTCAAAAAAATCTGTAAGGTGTGATTGGAGCACTTTTTATACGAAAAAAGTCAAACCCTCTCTTAGGAGAAGGCTAAAATTGGACACAAAAGCTCTCAAATCACCCCGTTGCAGATTTTTTTGAATTTTTTGACCCAGATGCAAGTAAGTTATGTTCATCAAAGGACTCATACACAACATTTCTAGTTGATTTGAATTTTGACGCCAGATCGGACCAACGAGGAGACAGTATCTTTAAGCACTCAGAACTGAAAGTGAGTAGATCCAAAAAATGGGATTGAAACTTACTAGTTCCATCATATTTGTGCTTCAATGTGTTGTTCAAAAACATTTGCCTCACAGACTGGTTTCAAATTTTGATAGAAATGCAAAGATTTAGTGATTTCCAATTTTCAATTTTTCTAATGACTTTTTGAGAAATGTATGCTATAATATTAATATTAAAGATACTGTCTCCTCGTTGGTGAGGATCTGGGGTCAAAATTCAAATCAACTAGAAATTTGTCGAGTCCTTTGATGAATATAATTAACCTGCATTTTAGTAAAAATATATAAAAATCGGTAAAGGGGTAAACTTGAGCTTTTTATCCTAAAAAAGTGTAAAGAAGGTTTTTTTGGATACAAAGATCTCAAATTTACCCCTTTACCGATTTTTTGACTATGATGCAGGTTTATTATATTCATCAAAGGACTCAAACAAGTTTTCTAGTTGATTTAAATTTTGGCCCCAGATCCTCACCAACGAGGAGACAGTATCTTTAAGCAAGATTGTTGCAGATGTCAATGGTATGTACTTATGTCGTAATAGGACCACTGTTTTTGATTGATTTCTCTCTTTCTCCAGTATGATGTGGACCAGTTCAATGAACAGTATGCAGATCTTAAATGGTTTCAAGGGAAGACTGGGAAGAAAGACTTTGAGCCATTTTATGATGAGAAGCCATCCCGCAAGAAAAACAAGGTAAGCTGTATTAAATTTTCTGTTACCAGAGAAAATCTAAGAACTTTTGAAATTGTGTATGAATGGTTTTCTGTCCTTTCACAAATATTTGTTTAAATGGTATTTTAATTGGGTTGTCTTTTGATATTTAAATCCCACCCTTGCCCTGAAAGTTTATTTGCAATCTTCCAAAATAGGAAAAGGTCACAAATTTTAAACATTCGGAACACCTCGACAATTTCCGTACCATGCAAATTACTCTCGGAGGTGAACGTTTGGTCTCGTTCCAGATTTCGATAGAGACTTTGGTAGTTTACAAAGAAAATTGGGATTTGAGGAGACCTAGTTTATGTCATCAGGGTTGTTCTGAAATAAGTCTGTTTCGTGTATTTATTAAAGTCTGGATTTATCAGGGATTTGTAAAAAATTCTATCGATTTCTGTCTTGTGGGCATGCGCAGAAACGTTCACTTCCGTGTCTACCTAGCAAGCACTAGGTGGCGCAGTGTTCCGTTTGAAACTTGAAAGTGTGTTACCACTTGCACACAAAAGATGGCGCTCCAGTAGTTAAAAAAGTGTTTCAAAGGGTTATGTTGATAGTGTTGCAGAACTATATTTGCTGTAGTTATTTTTTTCACCAATAGATGTCTACACTTACCTTGTTAAAACAATTTGATGTTGGACGAATATGAAACATGTCTCGCTCTAAGCCAAATTCAACCGTATATTGTGGTACAAGATAAAAATTAGTATTGATACATTTTCACTCATTGATTAAGGAATGAACCAGATTTTTCAACAAGGATGTAGATGTATACATTACATTTTCTTATAAAATTGTGGACACAACACAGGTCTTATTGCAATCCTCTTGAGCATATCTATTTTTTGTCTACTTTGACTTTTCTCTGAATTAACTCACTTAGGGAATCAATTTTTAATCGAAACCTTTTAAAATAAGTGTAAAACTAGGTGATTTTGCAGTTAAGCCGCAATGTTTTTATGCCTTTTTTTTCAACATGCTTTTTTTGCGTCCACATGTGGTCGCATATTGTAGGCTACCTGACGGTCGGTCCTTCCGTCCGTTCACAACTGCTTGTTCACACTTTTTCTTGAAAACTGCTCAACGAAATTTGACAAAACTTGGGACACATGTCCCTTAGGTCAATGCGCTTTTCGGGTCGTCACATCTATCCTATCTCCCCCTGGTGGCAGAATAAGTTCATAAATCAACAATTGTTTGTTCACACTTTTTCTAGAAAACCGCTTTTTGACGAAGCTTGGCTAAAGCAAAACCTACTACACTGCTTAAATCGGATAATCATATCTTCCTTTTTGGTGGAAACAAATATCCGAGCATCAACTGTTGAATAAAAAATATCTTGTCTTTTGTCACTCTAATTTGAATTTATGTTTCAAATATCCGTCTGTGACAGCTGAAGATTTTTTATATAATTTTGTTTGAACATGAAAAATGTGTGTAAAAATAGACATAAACTGTAGGCCTATTTGTAATGTTTTTTTAGCCACAATGTATGCCTTTAATTCCTCCAAAATCTTGCTTCTCTTGCATGGCTGGTCATCCAGAAGATTACCGACTGAC
>JAOXYC010233570.1:0-10564 GCA_028565715.1 Phoronis pallida
TTAATCTATTGTGTTGTGGGTTGTTTTGTTTGTGTTGTGTCTTGTTAATTCGTTGTGGCCGGTAAACGGCTTCATAATAACCCATTGAAAAACACAGATGTGTGTACTTCTAGGAAAGATATGGACACCTCATGATAGTGATGCCGGTATTTACATGTAGGCGGTAGTAAACAGTGTTCTCAAGACGTCAGCTGGGCCGACAGGAGTCGATTCCTTTACTGCTCAGTCTGACAGACTATTCACACTGCAAAGATGTGTATTTTATTGAGAACAGTCCAGAAAGATATGGAAATGTACAACATAGTGAACAATAATGCTGTTTTGATATTTTTTAATTTAGCATGGTCCCAAACTTGTGTTCGGAAATCAGGCCAAAAAACGGGAAAATTGTCAAACTGCACGTCATCAGTTTAGTAGCTAATCTTAAAATCCAGAACACGATCGCGAAAACTTAAAGGTATTTGAAACTATTTCTGAATGATCTCTAGGATGGTCCATATTGCTATCATGATGCTAGAAAAATCAATTTTAGTGAAAAAATAAATTTTCTGAAAAAAATATTTTTGAAATTTTGATCAAATCTGTGATGTCACTGGCACACAATTCATAGCTAAACACATTGGAAAAATACTTTTTTTTCGGATACTTTCAAGATTTGAATTCCAAACAAGAAAATTGCCAAATATGTTTAACAAATTTGGCAATTTCTTGTTTGAAATTCTAATCTTGAAATAATTTGAGAAAAACATATTTTTCTAATGTGTTAAGCTATGAATTGTGTGGCAGTGACATCACAGATTTGATCGAAATATCAAAAATAATTTTTTCCAAAAAATCTTTTTTTCACTAAAATTGTTTTTTTTCTAGCATAATAATAGCACTGTTGACCATCCTAGAGAACATTCAGAAATAGTTGCAAATACCTTTAAGGTCCTTGGAAAGGTCTTTCATACCAGATTGAAAGAAACCATGGGTGGTACGGTTTCAACCTCGATTTTTTGCAATATTGAAAATATGTCCAACCCATTCAAATTAACCGGCAAATAGCTGCTTTATTTTCACTGGCCGACAGTTAGGGCTTCAGTTTTGTATTACAGCCTAGAGACATCCACAGTGGCCAAGGACGCTGGACATGATTTTTTTATTTTCAGAACATGACTTTTTACAAGCATAAATCACATTCACCAAAATAAAACATGATTTTTATTCATTTAAAATGCTTTAATAATATACAATCAGAAAGGGTCAGTCTTGATTCTTAAAAATTCCCCATTCAATGATTTGAAACTAACCAAAAAACTGTTTACAGCGGGTACACGTACCTTATTATTATCAAAATTATAATGTGTGATTGACTTGTTTGACTGTCAGAGTCTCAATGTTAGATACTCAAACTTTTGTGTCATTTGATTTGTCTGATGACAGTAATGCAATTTGTTTTAAACAATCTGAAAACAGTCACTGATGTATGTACAGGGGTGAAGGATTATCATACATCCGAGCATATACCATTCTTTTGGACTCGAGCTCATGCTTCTGAATGTGTAAATAAATCGCCCGAGTCATTACGTATCATACGCTTGCACAGCATTTAGACCCTTTTAAGATGTTAAAACCTTGTAGGCAAAAAGATGCAACATTCTAAAAAGTCTATACGCATATCTAACGTACATAAATACTTCATTTTTATTATGATGGTACCTCTAGAGAATGTTTGTATAGAAAAGGCCCGGGGGGGCACAGACTAAAAATTCCGGTACGCATGTTTAAGAAAAAAACGCGTGAAAGGGTAGCTTTTTCGGGATACCGGCGCGTAACGCGCGTTTCCCGCTTAGGGTATGTTTTCAGCCTTTTTCGGCAATAAGGGTACCTTTTTTCAGGTAAACTGATCTCATTGTATTTTTTCCAAAAGACGTTAGACGTCATTTTAAAGTTGTAAATCCACTCTGAACATTTCACTCCATTAGGGTCACCTTTTCAGGTTTTTCACTCCGACTGGGTAGTTTTTTTGCTGTCCAAGACACTCCATTAGGGTCTATTTTTAAAAGCTGTTCTTAAACACGCGTACCGGAATTTTTAGTCTGTGCCCCCCCCCCGGGAGAAAAGGAACCGTTATGCACATACAGATCTACAAAAATCCCATTATTGCAAGGCAAAATATTGTTTGGATGGATAGATTTTAGATTGTAGTTACAGGATACCACATGAACTGATTCAATTGGGGCTGAAAGAAGTTTTACATATTTATTGGTATGAATCGGGCCTTAATGTACAAATCCATCACTTGAAATTAAGTTTGTTTTAAGTTATCTTTTTTCACTTATGTACAATTCATGCCTGTTGTTTTGTATTTATTCATCCAAATACACCCTTTTCAACTAAGCTTAATTTAGGTTTCTTCTCATTCTAGTTAACACACTGGGCCCTTTGACCCTCCCACAGACGCTGACTTCCACAGATATACTGGAAACTGTTCTTGCCAATGGCACTGCTGTTGGTTGTCAACTTATAACCGGCCGAACACTGGAACTTTGCTCTGTAGCCGAAGTTGTAGTGGTAGTGCGGATTCATAAGTTGGGCGTTGGGAATTATTGGAAGTTCATCATCTCGGCAACCAACAACTGCAATGTAAAAAAAATTACAGATTTATGAACATGGACGTTACGGATCACCTTGCAACACTAAACATTTGAAATCAAGGTTTTGACGGTAAAGTCAATATCTAATAGTGACCACTGGTTATTTACGCAATATCAATGATTTTACCCGTTATTTTCCTACGCTGGGGTCATTGCTGATATCATATTTGTTAGTGACGTAAGGTCACTGATTTACTTCAACAAATGGTGCGTACGCGCGCTTGGTCTGCCTCACACAAATCGATCCGTTTGAGAAAGAAAAATGACGGAATGTGCGGAATAATGTGGACGTTTTTCAACAAAAATTGATAATTACCTTGATAATACATCATGAATCCTTTATCAGTATTCTGACCGTCAGTCTTGAAAGTCACTCTGGTTTTGTGGTTGATACTACTAATCACGTGACCGTACTTGTGACCGCAAAAACGCATGATGGGGGGAGGTGTCAGTGTCATGGCGTTTTCAACCAAAATGTAATCCGCATCGCAATTCGGGGAACTTTCCAAGATCATGTTGATGATATTGAGTTGAATTCTCTGACCTATCCAAGCTGATATTGTCCATGCGCAACTCATGTTATTGTGGTACTCATTCGAGTAGCCTGGGCTTACGATGATACCATCAGGCTCCTTTAGGTTGCCACCACATTGGGATTTAACGAAGCAATCTGAAAATCAAAGGGTATCGTACTATCTTTTGGATATGGCTGCATTGTCTTTTTATATTCTCAAACCCCTAAGGTGATTAAGCCACTACATTCGAAATTTCAACTAGGAACCTCATTGCATATAGAGAGAATAAATATATCAGTCATGGAACTTAGTTTTTGGTACCACGACGTTGCGTTTTTTCACAAGGACCTCAGCTGGTGGAATGGCTACAAACAGTAAGTTCCAGTAATCAATTTACTTTTCTCTATCAAGTGGGTGAATAATAACGTAATCCACGATTGATTCCAATCACAAATTCCTCTTACACCAAAACCCCGGAGAAAGAATTTCTGACTGCACGGAAATTTTGATCGTGAAAGTTTTCACAAATGCCCGTCCATCATTACCGGGGATTTCCGAAAGAGCGCCCCCCTGAAAGAGCGCCATGGGCACTCTTTCGGAAAATTTCCGAAAGACCATGGGCGCTCTTTTTTGAAAAATTCAGATCCTTTCGGAAAGAAAGTCAAATATCTAAAATACTGTTCATGTTTTTGGAACATTTATCATAATTTCCTATTTGAGATGTTAACAATACCTATACCAACTTTGACCCACAGACGCCTGTAAATGCGGGTCACCAACGATAAAATAGTTGCATAGTCGTGCAAGTGCCATTTTTATTAAATTTCATTGTGTAATGTCGTCTATTTCGAATCGCATAATATTTTATCGCGAGTATTACACATACAAATGTACCGGGGATTTCCGAAAGATCGCCCTGGGCTCTCTTTCGGAAAACAGCTTTTTTTGAGTTAAATATTTTCCCGAAAGAGCGCCCATGGGCGCTCTTTTGGAAAACATGGGCGCTCTTTCGGAAACACAAACTTCACTCAATAGTCGTGTTTCTTTCGGTAATAGGCGGTAGGAGTGCGCGCGAATGCGTTTAGAAGCCGAGACTGATTACATACTGTTCTATGATAAAACAGTATGTGATTCTTAATTTATGACATTACACAATCGATTTTGAAAAAACTTTACTTGCGTTGCTATGCAACTTTATTATCGTTGGCGACCTCACTTTATAGAGGGTATCAACATCTTCAGAAGTAGATTAAAAGTTGATGCATGGGCGCTCATTCGGAAACGATCTCAAATTTTGAAAAGTGTGATTCTGACCAAAAAAGAGCGCCCATGGGCGGTCTTACGGTATCACATACATGTAAAAACGCTAATAGACAGAGATAGAGTTTTTACCGTACCTGAAATTCCATTGCTCATGCTGAAGTTTGTTTTTGTTATAACTTCTCACCTGTCATGCCAGTTATCCCAACGCCAGAAACACTTCTCCAACCATTCAACTTAGTTGTGATTTTGACAGTGTAAGACGACCCAGGTGTCAGTCCATGACACGTTGCACTATTTGTATCACTTGCTACCTCAACAGTTGTTGGTGTCTCTGAACCAGTTCTACACTCCACTGTATAACCATCCTTGTTTCCAAAAGCAGGTGTCCATGCCACAGTTAAACTCGTGCTTGTTCGAGCTGTTATCAGAACATTTGTGACTGCAGTTAACTCTGGAAAGAGACACAACTATTTGAGAACAGGGTTGCTGGACGGTATCTTTTAAACCACGTTATGATTCTATCTTAAGAAAATAGTTTGTCAGCCCTTCACTAGAAGTCGCTACAGTGACAGTGAAATATGAACTGACATTATGTATCTCAGAAGAAACTGTGTGAATGGTTTATAGGGGTTGCGTCATAATGACTTTAAGATGGAGTTTGTTTGTTGCATGTTTTCAATACTCAGCAAATCAAACGAAAAGAACTTTGAACACCAAAAATGTATGCGATGCTACACTAACTATAAATGTTGTCCATACGTTTGTTATCGTGTAATTTTGTAACTTGATATTGGACAACAGATAGGTCTTACATGTATGTAAATTCCTCGGGAAATGTTCACCTGTCTTAGACAAAATCTCAGTGGAAACACTCGCCCATCCTTTTAATTGAGTTGTTATTCTGATAGTGTAGGACGACCCAGGAGTTAGTCCATTACAAGTAACACTATTTACATTACTTCCTACGTTAAATGTTGCTCCTGGATTACATTGTACATTATAACCATCTTTGTTGCCCGGTGCGTGCGTCCAAGATACCTTCAAGCTATTGCTTCCACGAGCTGATACATGCACATTCCTGGCAGCAGCCAAGTCTGGAACAGAAATACACACACACATAATGTTGACTACATACGTCTGATATTGGGCAAAGGCGGATAATACAACTATTATGTACAGTCATTTCCGCCATTAGGGCAATTCCTAAACGCTGTTCTTCCATTCTACTGTTTTTGCTCCTAACACATGAAAACAGTAGCATGGAAGAACAGCGGTTAAAACAACGTTTTGAGAGTTTCGCGGTAAATATGGACGAGGTCATAAATATATTCTCGTCAAAAAGCTACACTTTTCTGAGAGTCTTCACTTGGGCAGTTGATGAGTTACGGTACTTTATTGGACAAACTTGTGGTGTTCAAGTGCTCAATGTTATCTTGATTTAACCGCGTATTTTAAGACACTGTGAAACCCAGGCAGTTCAAAAACATATTGCCTTGCTAATCATGTATTTTGGGTTGTTCCAACTAACACGTGAACAAATACAAGTACCCGTTTTTGTTGAATTATCAGTCAATCCAGCTGTAGAAACACTTGCCCAGCCGACCAATTCAGTAATAACTGTGACAGTATACGATGAGCCGGGAGTCAATCCACTACATGTTGCAGTATTTACACTACTAACTACAACAACTGTTGTTGGTTTCTCCGACTCTGTTCTACACTCCAGTGTATAGCCGTCCTTGTTACCCGGTGCGTGTGTCCAAGATACAGTCAAATACGTGCTCATACGAGCTGTTACTTGCACTCTTGTGACGATAGCCAAGTCTAGGACAAAATCCAAATGCAAAACTCATGAAGATATACTTATCACAAGTAAATGTTGAATGAAAGTCAAGGCATTTAGAGCTTATGGTCGTTTTTTGAAAAAAGGTCTTGAATTTCTTATGGTTGTGGTTTTAGTGAATGCACTTCATGTAACAGTTTCAAACAAAAACGCTTCATTGAAGTCATTGTTTCAAAGATTTTCTTATTCATAATCTTGATATGTTTCTACATATGTCTGGGTTAAACTACTAACTACTACACTGAAAACCAAAAAACAACCAAGTATCTGTCACCTGTTTTGGTTGATTGTTGTGTTGTGCTTTGGACTGGTACCGTTGTCAAAGTAGTTGATTCTGTGTTTGTTTCTGAAAAAAGTTTTAAAAATCTAACGACACATAGACTCATTATGATACGGACACTGCAGATCTAGCATCCGTACTCACGTTGCTGTATCATACAAATGTCGTTCACTGTTCGTATGCCGTTCTTTATTTTGTACCTTACCTCCGATACATAACGCGAGTAAAAAAAACATTTTTAATCACAGCATAACACCGGTAATAAATTTTTTTTTTTTTCGTTTTAAGGAAAAAATAGCAATTGGGACAAGGCGGAACTGAATAAACTTGCGCGCGTATGTATCCGTTGTTTTGTTGGCCAGTCTTGTGGTGTTTGTGCATTATTTCCATATATTTCACGTAGATACAAAGATAATTTTGAGAGAGAACTATTTTGGTCAGTTTGGTATTTAACTCAAGATGTAAAACTGTCATAGAAAACGGAAATCACGTGCTCTTTTATGATGAAGATAGTCATGTCGAGCTGGCATCATTGTAGAATACAACCACGCATTAACTCTGTCATGAGGGGTTATATAATCGAATTAGTGGTCACTGATATTGATCAGCAAACAGTGTAAACTAACCATTGTCCTTCATATGTGGGCTAGTTCAGGGAGTTAAATAAACAACTTAAGGTTAAGTAGAATGGTTCACTTACTTGGAAAGTTTAGTTTGGATGACAGACGTTTCAGCCCAGCTACTCTGGGCTTTTCTTGATGACTGATGACGTGTGTGTGTGGACTTCTTTCGACTAAGCACTTGATTGTAGACTGGCGCAAGAATTACTCCGCAGTCTCAGTGAACAGGGAGCTAACATCGTACGATACTAATTTGTTGCCGGCTGTAACCACAAGATCACTGACTTTGTCAACGAAGTCAAGACTGTTTTGAACACTATGTTTCGTATTTCCATGAAGGGGTTTCAAAACGTGAGCAAGATATTTGGCTGCGTTGTATGTTATACTACCACAACTGGAAACAATTGGTCTGAGTGGTATGTTCAACTTTTGGAGTACCGTAGAGTTTAGGAGGCTCCTCTGAAGAAGGGTATAACTGCCAGTAAAGTTTCTCACTTATGGTTTTATTCCTTTTCCAACCCCTGAGAAAGTTGACACACTTATAAACTTTTGACCAAGGACCCTACCAGCAAGTTTCATCTTCACCTTGTCAACATCCTCAGGGGTATCTATATTGGTGAAACCAAGAGGAATTTTGGAACAAGATTAAAAGAACACAAGAAACTTGATAGACCCACGGCAATTGGAGAACATACCATGAATACTGGACACACTGTATCTCTTAAAAACTCTAAAATCATTGGTAGAGAACAACACTGGTATTCGCGGAAAATTAAGGAAGCAATAAACATCAAGAAACAGCGCCCCCTATTGAACAGAGACGGCGGAGTAATTCTTGCGCCAGTCTACAATCAAGTGCTCAGTCGAAAGAAGTCCACACACACGTCATCAGTCAAAATCTCCTTTTTCTAATTTGATAATTTAACAATCAAGATTTTCAAAAACGGCTTGAGATAATCCTCTAAAAAGTTAAGAGTGGATTTTGCCAGTACAGAATTAGTATTTGGTTTCTCAGTTTAGTTTTGACAGGTGTGCGAGATATGGGATAGCAAAAATCAAGACTGCAATTTTTTGACCAAAAAACAAAAATATTGAGAGTCTTGGTTTTTGAGACTTTAGTTCTCGTACACCAGGCAATATTTTACAAAACTGACAAACCATTTGCAATGTCTTTGATATAAGAGTATGCTCCGAAATTTTCAATGGAATATCTTGAGCCGTTTTTAAGAATCGAGGTTCCAAATTCTAAAATTCCAAAAAATCGGAATTTCCCCAAAAATTGTCATATTTCTGAAGATATGATAATATGTCTCGGCTTGTTGGCTTCGATGGCTCAGTGGCAGAACGTCGGTCTAGTAATCCGAAGGTCCTGGGTTCGAGCCCCAATCGGCCATGAAACATTTTTCAAAAACATTTTCCTTAGTTGAGGGAATTAAGTCACGTGATGTGACCAAATAGTTGCTTGAACAGATTCATAAATATTTATAATCAAGTTTCTATATTGAAACCACCAAGAGTTCGGGCGAGATGCCCAATATATGAAAAATGTATCGTGTCTCGGCTAGTTGGCTTCGATGGCTCAGCCGCAGAGCGTCGGTCTAGTAATCCGAAGGTCCTGGGTTCGATCCCCAGTCGGGCCTTGAAACATTCTTAAAAAACATTTTCCTCAGTTGAGGGAATTAGGTCACGTGATGTGACCAAATAGTTGCTTGCACAGGTTCATAATTATAATATGACCAGATGTGTGACCCGCGCTTCGCTGCGGCCGGGGTGTGCGCGTGCTTCGCACGTGCACACCCCTTGCACATGCACACCCCGTTACCTAGACCCACCTCGACTTTTACCGACTTTTCCCGCGCTCCGCGCGCTCTTGCCCCTGCGGAGTGTTCGCGTGCTTCGCACGTGCAAACCCTGTGCACATGAACACCCCATTGCCTTGACCAACCTTGACTTTTCCCGACTTTCCGCGCCCCGGAACTGCACGTTCAGGCACGTGCACACCCCGTGCACATGCACACCTCGTCACTTTGAGTCACCTCGACTCGGACAGACGGACACACACACAGACACACGCAGACACATTTTCATACTTCGATAATATATGATTTTCGGGTTTTGTAAAAAAAAAACTTTTGAAAATTAACCTCCCACGTGTCCTTAATAGCCTGGGGCCAGGTAATGTTATGTTACCTGTTAACGCATCACTTCCCGGGTCGCTCATTGCAAAAGTTCTGACAAATACATGCAAGTTCGTATCTTGAGACGACTCGGTGTTTATTTTGAAAAAGTAAGATTAGTCACTAACTGTGAATAAAACATATTATACAAACCACAGAGTTTGCTGGAAACATCATCAAGAAAATGTCCAGCAGTAACCACATCTCTCTCGTTAGTCGCTTCGAAAATTACCTGGAAGTTTTAAATCATCAATCATTTTTGAAGGGCCATTTTATTCGGTATACTGTAGTACATTTCTTGATAAGCTGGACGGACTGTCAAGACTTAGACATCAGTGAGCAGTAAATTTCAGCTATTCTGAGTAATGGATTCATAAGACTTTAAAAACCGTGGAAATTTGCGTTTGGCATTATTCATGAATAGTTAAAAATTAATAATCTTTAATGCTGATAAATCGTTAGTTGCAATGTTTGGAACTGAAAACACACATATCAAACATTTTGAAATGTTGTCCATGTTGTAATTAAAAAGAAAACGAGACTGTTTAAAATCCTACAGTAGTATTAATTCTGACTAGTCTCAAAGTAAGACTACTTCATTGTCACATGATGTGCCCAAAATTTGGCATTTGTTTTCGATTTTTTTTTTGTAAACAGCACCATCTATATCCGGCTACAAATAGAATACAAACGGGGGACATAAGTAACTGGACAATACTACGAACAAAAAAATTTGTCAACATTCATCTTGAAATATACTCGTCAACAAAAGTTTGGAAACTTTTTTCCACATTCCTCCCCTGACTTTATTGTTGATGTGTTCTGATCATATAGTATATCAATGGAAAGCTTATTCAATTGTATTTATTTATTTATTGATCACAACCCCCAAAATTGAGGAGTAAAATACAATAAATTTAAAACAATTCTAAAACAAAGTACTGTCAGAGTTATTAAAATGCCCGAGTTAAAAGGCGAACCAAGTTATAATCTAATACACTATAATCCTCTTTGAATAATAGACATTTTAATGAATCTACAATACCATCAGGCATTACACCATCACATTTCAAAACTACTCTAAAATGTCCACACAACGCAACCATAATTGCCGAAAATCCCGCTGAGATAATCCTTTCAATAAGTGTACCTTAACGTAAGTGTGAACGTTGCGATTAAGGCTATTTTTGGCACTTTTTGAACATAGATTTCTCCGCAATGAGTGGT
>JAOXYC010233681.1:0-10557 GCA_028565715.1 Phoronis pallida
GAGGGAATAACCAATTATGAGTGGTTCGTGAGATGGATTCAAAGTTTGTGCGGGGGATTCTCTGGCACCCTTGTAATTGCATTGCAAAGGTGACTTTAACCAATGGACTATAGCTAGGTGTTGAATAAGGTTTTAATTTTGGATTAAGATAATGTTGACCAATATTGACCCGCACAAGCTGCCAGTTATTGACAGTTGACAGATATTTTATCAGCGTTTCAATGATAACGAGTCATCTTATAGTCATAATCTATGTAAGGTTATGCCAATTATTTAAACATATTACGCAAATGACGGCCCTAACATTTTACCAAAATCATTGCCAAATCTTCCAACATTTTTTTTTGGAATATTCTTATTTGAACATGCAAAAATAATTATAATAAAAATAAGAAATATCAGGATTGAGAAAGGAGATATTATGTCATAGAAATTAGTAACGAACAATGGACCCAAAAGAAAATGTTAAAATTGCAAATAAAATCAAATGTAATCACGATAATGACTTTTCCATACTATTTCTATTGGGCTCAAAGTAATAAATCTTGTTTTCATTTCTCAATAATGGGCATGTTTTTCAACGTGCTGAATCATTAAATGATCGTAGGACAGAAGAAATATAACTTAGTTGTTATCGCTGATGTCTTTACAAACATTTGTATCAAATAATTATGTTTTCAAATGATTTCCCATCTGTCAATGTGTGGAATGAGCAGTAAATTGGTGAAGTAAAAATACTGGAAATTTGGTTTATCGATCCTGTCAAAAGTTTAAATTAAATTAAATAATTTGGGTAATTTGGACTGAATAATCTTGAAATACTTTTATAAATAAGTTTTTATTGTGAAAAAGGGATAGGCAAAAGTCAAAGCAATATATTACTTTCACAGATGTAAAAGGGCAAATTTCAAAAAATGGTTAAAAATAATTTATCTTTAAAAACAAATTGATGAATATGAATGTCAACTGTCCCTGCTGTTGCTAGCCTTTCACCGTCACCATCACCCCACCACTCCACATACACACACATGTGCACAACAGAGGCACGATTTAATGAATGATGAATTTTCAAATAATTTTTCTCAACAGATTTATGTGAAATTCATTCCACCATTATTTTTCAAAACTGGGTTGATTTAGGTGGATATTATTAACGCCAGTCTCTGTGGCTCAGTTACTCTGCACAATGTGTGTAACTTAATGTAGAAACTTTATGGTGATTTGATGACATTTTTGTTAGTGTTTTATGACTGTTTTAGTGCATGGTAATTTGTCAAGTGCTAGTAGCAGTCACCTGACAACATGTGTGGTGTTATATGATGAGAGCAGTGAGTTGGACTGATTTCACAATAGATCCTCTACCAAATACAATATACTGGGCCTCCTTGTACCGCAAGTTGGCTACAATAATTCCCAGACAGAGTGGCAATGAAAACCACCTTGCTTAAAAAACTACCAAGCTTATGAAAACATCAAGAATCAGACATAAAACGCACGTTTAAAAATTATTGGAGTTAAATTCTTTATAAAAAAACATGTCCTCCACATTTTCCCTTTGTTTTGTAAAAACAGCAATACATCACTCATGTTTTTGTGAGCTTGGTAATTCTATAATTTGTCATCTGTGCTGTGGCTAGTTCCAATTGTTCATACGGTAATCACAATAAATTCAATATCCATCAAAACATAAGTGTCTTTGCAGAAGCTGCTGGTTATCTGGATGGCTCTTGGCACTCGCCATCACAAACAAATATAATAGTTTTCAAGAGCTAATCATTTTGTGTTTGACTGAGTCACAAAGATTGAGCTGAAGTCATATGCAAAAAGAGGCACTCAAACAAATTTCTATCTTTGCTGTCTTTTTAAATGTGTATTGATATTCATGTTCTTTGGGTTTTTCTTGAAAACGTTGCTGCTTCCATGAAAAGATATCTCATATAAAAAATGAATGAAAATTTGTATTGATAATTGTTGAGGTGATTCATATTAAAAGTCTAAATTTTTTAATTTCATTTCAGTCGCGGCTGTGGAGATGCATCAACAATACGTATCCAAGTAAGTTTAGTAGTATTAAAGTTTGTTCACTTTTAACCCTGAATATCTATAATAGCTCTCACTAATACTAGTTGGTGTGGGTCAGCTTGCTTGGTGACTAATATATTTATCAGCTGGAATCCATCCCTGGGGAACCCATCCCTGGGGAACCCATCCTTGTGGAATCCATCCCTGGGGAACCCATCCCTGGGGAATCCATCCCTGGGGAACCCATCCCTGGGGAACCCATCCCTGGGGAATCCATCTCTGGGGAATCCATCCCTGGGGAACCCATGTTTTCAATTGTTGTTGTTGAGCAATACTTTATCCAGACCATGGTCTTCAGTGATCTTTTCTAATCAGATTTACCAACGGCTCAGGTCTGGATGTTTTAAAATGCCAAAAGGTACATTGTGCTGTGACCAATAGGACAAGCTTGTGTGAATTATCCTGGAAATATGATAAAAAGGTCAACTATTTACTGCACAGCAGCAGTAGAGTTCAGTGTAATTTGTAGTGAATCAGTTTACACGAATGACCAGAAGGTATATGTCACTAACAATCATGAATCAGAACAATTCAGAGGAATGTTGGGGAAAACAGCAAACTTGATAAACACATATACAAAAACCCTTGATAAAACAGTCTCGACCATTTCACTGGGAGGGACATTCTTTTGACAGCAGTGAGTAAAAAGTCTGGCACCTCCTTTCGGAGAATGAGCCAAACTTCAACAAGCTGAAGACACTGGCACCGAGCAAGGGGTGAAAGAAACTTTTTATTAATCCTCGAAAGTTTTCAGTGCCAATAGCCGTGTTCGAACCGCGGACCTCTAGCATGCGAGGCGTGGATCTTACCACTAAGCCACGTGCACTCCTGCAACAAAACATTAAGTTGTTCCAGAAGAACATCTCGAAAAATTGGACAATCATATCACTCTATAAGTAAAGACAAGTAACTGGCCTCTATATTTTTCGAGTGCCTAAAATAAAATAAAATCCAGGAAATAATACTGGTAACAAATTTATGAACTTGTTAATATGTCTTCTGAAGCTGACAAATTTTAATTTTGAGAGCTGTTCGTTGACGGGAGATCACCCATCAGGTTAGGTTTGTCCCCACTGAGTGCTTGGGGCACTGAGTCGGGGACAACACATATCATGTTAAGGTGTTAATGTAACTGAATACTGGATATGTCTACATGTTTACAGCTTTTAATGGATTACGCTCCTGGCATAGGTGAACTGGCTCAGTTAAAACCCTCTAGCAACTTTGTTGAGTGGTGAATTATTAAAAACTTAAATGTTGTTTTTTCTTAATGACTGACTTGTGGGTCTAATGCTGCAACTTTTCAATCCAACTTTAATTTTTCACAAAAGATAACTAGACAAAATATGCTTCTTACCCCGACTAGGAAACAAAGATTATTTATTTCAAAGTATCGATTTTTGTTTTGACTGAATTCCAATCTTGTCATTTTCAAAACAACAATGTTGGACTTCCATGACCATTATAGCTCGCAACTAAGTCAAACCAGTGACAGTGACACTTAAAATCAAAACTTAATATAACTTTTTGTTTAATTGTTGAGTTTTAATTTCTTCAAAATACTCAACCTTTCCCATATTTCTTACTTTTATTAAACTGCATTTGTTATGTAGTTTTAGAATTAATGTAATGAACAGTTAGTATGGACAAAACATCCGCACCTGACAGTACAGTTTAGTTTTTGTACTCAATTCTGTGATTGCTATGGTTACTGTGGAATGAAAACAAATAGGAGATTTTTGATAAACCTCAGATCCCAGAAAAACGTAAAGTGATCCTGTTTTTATAAACAGTTTGAATTCTTTCCCCATGTACACTTGAAGGATGTTTGACATTTTGCTGAACCATTTTCCTATTTATTTAACATTGCTGCCAACTCTAGCAACCTCTGTTATACACATTACATGACTTAGTTTTCATGTATTTGACTGGCGACACAGCTCAACAATTAGTAGTTTTAGGAATTAGCTTGTTTGCTATTTTTGTAAGGAAATCCAGTGATTTTACATTTAGCAGACTGGCAGGCCCTAAGCTATTATGGCTAAGTTATTTCTAATATCCCAAATTTGACATTTTCATCAGAATTTTTTTTTATATCTTGTCTACTTGTATTCAATTTGAGTGGCATGCATCAATACATCAAAACGTTACTTCGCTTTTAGTCGATGTAAGTTTGGATGTTAATGGGGCAAGATCTGCCAGCAAAACAATTACACATTGAAAGTTAGCGAAAAATGTTATCTGACTGGTGTATATATATCGAATAAAGTTTGTTTGATGTAGTCACTTACTTTAAAATTGTGCGAAATGTTTCAATGATCGTCCGCCATCTTTGTCAAGCGCTGTGAGAATGAGGCTGGCGGGAAAAATTTTGCACAATTTTAAAGTAAGTGACTGCGTCAAACAAACTTTATTCGATACGTACATTGAAAGTTATCCATAAAGACAGACATTGTTTCTGATCTACAAATGCTGTTTGTGCCAACCACATTACCCTGATATATTTTAAGCATGTGGCTCTGGATAATAATCAAATATGACATTATAATCAGACTATCAAATCAAAAGTCCTGATTTTCTTCAGGCAAAATGTGTTCAATGGGATTGCTTTTAAGTTTTTTGTTTGTTTTTACATCTGCTCATTAGTCAATGTCTTTGGGCTATCATGCACACTGTAATAGTGCTTTTGATGTTTTCTATGCAAACCAAGTGAAATATACTCTAGTTGTATAGTATCAAAGGGGCCTGCCATATTTTTAGGAAATCCATCAGAAAATTTCATTCTTCGTAATACCCTTTGTCTGTCCACGTGAAAGACATTTTTTCTGAATTCTCATTAAACAACTCTAGATAAGGGACGCCCTTGTCGAATCTTGGAATCGCTGGTGAAATCATTTTTGAAATACTATTAAGTTCTGTAAAGTCACATTTCACTAAAACTTTATTAAGTGTGATTTTTTTGCATATTTTCATACCGTATAATAGTGTTATTTTTACGCTCATTTTTTATCTCATTTATTTTGGAAAACACATAGTCTACACTTGTTTATTTCACAAATAATGCAATATTCATTATTATTATATTTTTATGTAATTCAATTTGCCATCATCTGACTTGAGAGTGTTTGCCCTGACTCTATACATTCTGCTCTTGATAAAACTTGGGTTTATTTTTTAAGTAAATAAATCAAGTTTTTTTGGTTTGTTATCAAGATTCTACTGTAAACTATATTGTCTTGAGTGTATTGAAGTGTTGGTCACTTATCACCAGGGGAAATGCCATTGCAGTTACAGTTAAAAGGGTTGGCACAGACAGGGTTGGGACTTCTCTTCTGGTTTTCAAATGTGAATTATCGTGAATGAAAAAAATATGCCAATTCAAGTATTACTCACATTTCTCGAGATTCAACCTGGCTGCAGTAATTTTTGATCAGGTCTTTAGTCAACTTTTTACCCCAGTGAGTCTAAATTTCTTAGCCCTGCCTTAGGCAATGGTTCTTGTGTGTTCCATGCTTTCATAAAATCTGATGTAACTGATCCTTTAAATGAAGCGTCATTTTTTAATAACAGTCCATTCTATCAGTTTATCACGAGGATAATTTTGATATAAATACTGTACCGAAACTATTCTGTTCCATTTCAGCCTTTTAAGTATTACAATACTTTCCAATGCATTCAATTGCAGAAAACAGAGAGGTTGATGGGAACTTTTGCTAGGATAAAGTGGGCTTACTAGGATAGGAAACAATTTGATTTTTTATTATTAACTTCAGTCTGGGTATATGAAACAATAAAAATTTCTTTTAAAATTTTAACTTTTCTATGGTATTAACCGTAAAAATAACAAATCTACAATTTGGTAATTTGATATGAAACCTGATGTCACTGTTAAATTCCACCTGATCCTCACCTATTGTGAAGGGAGTAGAAAAGACTGCGTGACTAATAGTTGACAAGTTACATTGTTGGGGTAGTAATGTATTTACTTTGTACAATTTGTCTTGTCTCAGTTTACTAATCATTTGTTTGAACAACTTGAAATCTAATGCAGCCTCTTCTAGGAGATAGTCGATTATATTGTAGGATTTGTCAATTGTATCGCTACATATATCAAAACTTATGTTTACTGCCATTTATTTGTTTTATATGCCCACAGCATACCGGCATACTGCCATCATCACTTACTACCCCTAATGGCAAATTTGTTCAAATTTAGTTAAAAATCGCTGCAATTAGTTTCCACCAATTATCTTGGAAACTACCCGACAGACTTTGACAAAATTTTGCACAAATGATCTTTGTATTTTGATGGGTCAGCACCAGTCGTTTTGTGAACCGTCAAAATTAACACATTGCCCCCTTGTGGCAAAACTAGTGCAAAACCGCCGTAAAATCTTTTGAAAATCATCAGTCAAATAAATTGACATCATCTTCAGCATTCATTAATGTTGACTAATTTGAAATTTAAAAAAATCTGCTAAACATTTCTTGAAAATCTTAGAACACCTGTAGAATCATTTAAACATTTGTATATGAAGTTTTTTTAAGTAGATAGGACAAAGCATATTTGGTTTGGGAATTGTTCCAAAGTTTTTTGTCAAGAAAAACTGTCTTAAAATTTCTATAGATTTACAATTTGTGGTTCATTTCACTACCCATGAGTTGTTTTCTGCAACTTCCCCCACACTTTTCAACCAGATTATTTTATGATAAAATCCTTTGGTCGATTCATTGTATGATAACCTGACTCATAAACATGTCAATATTTATCAATTCACCTGGACTAATGTAAAATGAATTGATGACAACGGCTACAGTATATACCAACCTTGTTTCATTTGAGATAAACTTGTTCTAGCATGTGCGGTTAATTTATGATGTGGGTTATATTAGAAAGTCGGCTGACCAAATGGTAGACTGAAAAAGTGGTCTTAATTTTTTATAAAATTACAAATTTACCTAATGCTACAAGTTGACAATGTAAATTAATCAACTTTTGAAGAATGGTGTTTCATCTTTTTCTCAGAGATTCAATGAATGGGAAATAATAACCCTTTATTGGATATTTTAATCTCATCTAATAAAAGGATGTATAACTTCTCATGAATTTGAAAATCATTTTATCACATAACATCGTCAATTTGCGAAAAATTGTGGATTTGTGTTACATGATCAAATACTAGGGTAGGTGTGTGATAAACTGTTATCCTTCTCCTGTACAATCTTTATTACTACCTTCATCTATTAAAAAATATATTGATTATAGATAAAATAAATGGTGTAAGATCTTTGTCAAATGTTTTCCTAAAGAAGTTTTAAAACCAACATGATGAGTTGAAACCATGATTCAGACTAAAAATCAACATGCTCTTTTTGTCTCTGAAATGAAATTATTTAATCCCTGGCTCTTTGAGAGGTTTTGTGTGAGATAAGATTCTTGTGTTGCCTTCCTGTTAGGTTTATTTGATAGCATTCATATTAAGTGACGTGTGATTTACTGCTTCAAATCTGTTTATTATTGACCATTGATAGTTTTATCCAGTGATTTGGGCTGCAGTAAAGTATTTGATAATATGGATTAATTCACCATGTTCCCCCTTATAAACACTCATTGTAAGGTTGAAAACGTACCTTTCTTGACAATTGTGTCCTGTGCTTTTATAGGGAAAATGCAGTTGCTTGTACGCCTGTCACATTGAGGCTGTTGAAGGGAATTGATGGATAAAGTTGCACGGTTTTTCATGATTGAAATTAATTCTATGATTTACTGCATGTTTGTGTTAAGTCGCCTCCGACATTATGAGGCTAGGAGCCGCCCGAGATAGTATTGAACGTTGGTAGCAACGTGTTATTTTGACGTACTAATTAACAAAGCTTTATCTTCACTATTGCTAGGTACGTAGCTGCTATGGTTTTTATGTGGTTACGGCGTTCATGTGAACTGACACATTTTTTTCAAAAATCTGAAAATCAAAATGAATTGAAAATTTTCTATTTTTTTAAAGTTACTGTCTCTTCGGTGGTACAAATCTGGCATCAACATGTAAATCAACTAGAAATTTTGTGTTACATACAATGCTTGGTTGTACATAACTTTTAAGTAATTAAAATTACTTGCACCTAAGTAAAAAAAAATCAGTTAGGGTTATTTGAGAGTTTTGTGTATTTTTTGACTCTGATAAATGTAAGTTATGTTCAATAAAGGACTCGTACACACACAAATTTATTGTCCATTTGCGTTTTGACTTTAGAGTTTGACCAACCAGAGACAGTAACTTTAAATAAAAATTTTGAAATATCCTGTGTTTTAAAATAATTTATGCTTTTTGCTTTCAAGTTTATGGATCTTCTCTCAGTCAACAAAGAAAACCCAGGATTTATTTTGTAAGGAATAGAATAACAGATCCCAACTTATCTGAGTAGTCAACCCAAATCATGTTCAATTTATTGGAAAAACAAAGATAATAGTTGCACTTCCACATAAATGTCACTTTTATGTATTTTAAAGGTTATGTATGGTTAAAATCAGCATGTCTGTTTGGCCGACCATTGTTCCATGCTACAACACATTTTCTTTTGAGCCAAGATATTTGATTTATCCGCAAAAATATTTCAATTTAATGTTCAGTTGTGTCCAATTAGAAGCCTGTGACAATCAGGTTTTGTCACGAATTAAAGCAATTTTCACTGACCAGTTTATTTGTCTTGTCACTACATATGCATGCCTTGTAATGAAGAAGATATAATGGAAAAACAGGAAGTACAGGTGGTCCAGAAAAAAGCGGACAGATATAGTTTTATAAATCTGTTCCACTGGAATTTAACCTTGTTTAATTCACCCTGGATCTTTGGAAACATCTCATTTCCTTCTATGGCATCACAGGAGTGGTAACATTTTAGTGGAACAGATTTATAATTATTGATATCATACTTCCTGAATGGAAGAAGATTTGCTTTTTAGTATTCATGTTTATAATGGTAATGTATCTTTTTGTGGATTAAATAATTAATTTGTCTATCTATATCTCAATTAATCCATATATACATTAACCTACACTAATCCACAGTCTGCATGATATTGGTTTAAATCCTGTAGTTGGTCCAGACAAAATATAGCTTCAAGTCTTAATTTAACATCAAAGCCTTAACCCAGCCAATTCATTGATGTGTGTTAATATCATTAATTATGAGGTGGTTAATTGGCAGTGAGATGTGATTAATTGGGCTGGCCACCATGTCAGTTTATGTGTTGCACGTTTCTGATTGTTTTCATATGTCAGCTGATCAGGGTTTGCAGCTTGGTGTAGAGGGTAGGCGGCTAGTGACATCTATTGATTGTTTTCTTCAGTCAGCTGATTATGGTTTGTAGCTTGGTGTAGTGAGGGTAAACTGGTAGTGACAACTATTGTTAAAAAAGCAAACTAATTTTATACAATTAGTTCCAATTTCTCAAGAAAGGTGTCTTTTTTCTGGTTGAGTTTATGACGTTTTGCAAGAATATCTAGTTACATTAATTTCCGACATGTTCTTTCAACCAAATTTTCAAATGATAAGTATTTGATTCTTAACCTGGTTCAAATTATTATTTTTTTTTTTTCTATGTTTCCAATTCATATTTTTTATTTAAAAAAAACCTTTTCATAAGAAGGACGTAACCGATTCCTTTTTTTGTAATAATCAAAAGAGCTATCAAGATTAGAGTGTCTTTTTGAGATAAAATCAGAGTAAAATTTTAAATTATCATTGGAAAGGTTTCAAGAAGAGGCAGAAAATAAATGCAAACATTACTTTTGTATGTTCAAAATCAAAAAAAGTTATGAGCATATAAGGCTAGCAATAATCACTCATATATAAATGCTACTGGTTTGTGGTGAAATTCTATGATGTAAACTACCCGTTACGTCATCAGGCGTGGCTATCTAGCCTTGACGTAAAGGTGTGATGTGATAAACCATCTCAAAGGGGTGATTGAATTTAATACGATTTTAGATAGCAGAATAGCTTAGATGTATGAATAAAGATGAAATACTTTGAAGGTAGAAACTAAGCATTCGTTCTTCTGTTGAACAGAAATAACAAGGCAGAATTATGCGAAATAGTTCCCTCAAAATAATAACACACTGATTTGAGCCTTTAACTGATAAAAAGTGAAATGTGTTGATAATAAGTTAACGTTTCTTCAATTCTGGAATTGTGAAAATTCTTTTTGGAGTATTGTATATCCGTGTTGAAACCCGACGTTTTTCTAAATACATAACTTGATTTTTTTTAAACATTTATTGCATTTTACCACATTGTTTTGAATGGACACCAGAAATGTCAAAGCAACAATGAACCACATACCATCCCATTCATGTTTAAGACGGAACCACCCAGACTGTATTCCCTAGGGGCCACATGCCCTGCGGCCATTTTTCAAACTCCAACAGGATGACTCAACTTTGTGACAGATTATTGTCTGTTACAGGAGGAGAA
>JAOXYC010233792.1:0-10555 GCA_028565715.1 Phoronis pallida
ATAGACACAAATCTACAGTATGAGTAAACATTTGACTAATGTGTAATTTTGGTCAATTGTTAATACAACAAAAACTGAGTCAACAGAAAAGTTTCAAAAATTACTTTTAATTATTTAAACTATTTTCTGAAACCATTAAACGAAGTCTGTATCTTGTCATATCTCATTACATGTGTGGTCTATTATTAAAGTAAAACAAAAACCTGCAAATGGTAACTTGAAGTTGACATAGACTTAAAATTCCAGATACCCATGGATACGAACACACTATGGAGAGTAGTTTTAGTTGACTTCAACTTCTGACATGATTTCAGCTGGGAAACTGAAGTTTAAAGTCTGATGTCAACTTCAAGTCACTTTAAAATAAATAACATTCCAACATATAATCACATGCAGCACAACAGTGACCAACCAAAGACAGAAGAAGTCATAACTAATACAATAAGAAACAGTATCCACGAACAAGGAACATTAACTTTGAATTGGGGTATTCAATAGATACTTGGTGGTGTAACTTCCAAATGAGCTGATAATAAAACCAGTAACAGGGTGTAGTTTATATCATCAATGTTGCCAAAAATCATTTTCAAGATGTAGATAATAAGTCTTTTATGAATCAGAGTGGTGGTAAATGTCGGGTAAGTATTTGGTAACTTACCAATTGTGGAATCTTTCCTGCATTAGTGTATTTCATAATATAAACAACACCATATTTAACTAAATTCTCAAGACAGTACAGAGATTTGGTAACTGGCATCTTCCTTGTGCGAGCACCTATTGAATTTTAATTTAACCAGCAACAGAATACCTCACCAACCCTCATACTTAACAGTCTGGACGCTTCACTTCATTGATTCAGCACTCAGGTGCATATGACGACATTAATATATCAGGACAAAAAAGTTCTTTACACCAAATAACTTGGTGAGAATGAAATCGAAAGAATCCATTTATTCTCACTGAGATTGAACATATTTGCAGGCAAAAAACTAGTCTCTCCCACAGCCCGGCTCAGACACTGGTCTGTTGTAACAGCACGATAAGCAAGTCTCTTGATGACGTCACTCCGCTTAAACTAAGTTGTAACTCGATACCTACTTTCGGTAAGACCCCCCGTGATTGATACAGTCCCTCGACCTGAGTCGAAGGGGCTGGAGTTCAGTCTAGCAAAAAATAACTAAATATCCACTTTGCTTCAACAAAAGCAAATTTTAAAATAAATGCAATAAGCAAGGTTACAAATTTCCAAGCAATTCACATTCATGAAGTTTTAAAAACATGCCAAATGAGAGAAATTCTTTCCCTTTAGGATAAAAATGCATCTCTTACAATTACCAAAATTCGAGATCTAGGGAGGTTAATTACACCCACAGAACAAATTACATTTTGACTACATATATTCCTACACCACATACAGTAAATAGACATGAACTGTAGCACCATCTACCACATATTACGAGAACTAGACATGACATATAGCGCCATCTACCTGGAACACTGTTAACAGTGCCATTACAAATGTATCATAATTAGCATGAGGTCGTCCGTCGGGGAAGTTCCATCTAAGAGCAGCGGAGAAAAAGAATGGAAAAAATTGATGAAGAAATTATAAACGAAATCACTCTATCTGAATCAATAATAAATTATAATAATTGTGTTTCATTGTGTCATTGGGTGACATTACCAGAGCAAGTCATGTGACATGATCATGTGATGAGTTATGATCAATCTTGTGGTTTAAGAGTGTAAAGTCAATTAAATTTAAATCATGGAGATTTGAAAAGAAGGTAAATGTTGAGAGTAGATAATATTTGAAACACAAAAGGTTTGTACCCTGCCTCTGTTAAATTACAAGTGGCTGGTGCACTATTTTTGTGGTCCAAAACCCCTCAATATACTACGTCCAAAAATTACTCTTGAAAATAATGTTAGGTGTCCGAAAATGGCGGGATGTCCGAAATTTGAGGGCTTTTACCGTACTCGCAACACTCACTCTGTGGATAGAATGGACATGCTTAGTATTAAGCTGTGAAGTCTTGCTCTGGTAACATTGGAAGGTCTGCTTAACACTCATCTCACCATTTGAGCTTAATGGAGATAAAATTATAGATTGCACACAGTCAAACAGAGTCTACACACTGCAAACCAAACGGGGGAAGTTTGACAAAATGTGGATGCAAATCCATTTTTAACGTGTTTGTCTTATGTTACGTTCTAATTCACAAAAAGTTAGAACTTGCATCGAATGAGAAACATCAAACAATATTTTTTTAGAATTGAGAAGTTATGTGTTTAGCTCTGGTTGAGTGAATTGTCAAGCAGACTGCTGGCCAGTTTCACCAAAAAAAAAGTTTGACTTAAGTCTAAAAAAAGATCTTTGGCGCCCAATTGTCATTTCTCCAAGAATTAAACATGTGGCGCATTTCCAGAAAATATCATCTGAAATGACTTGCACATAATTTTAAAATCTGGATCTGTTTGACAGAACAGAGGTGTGGCTGTGGCTTTGAATCATCACTAGTCTACCACCCACATCGTCTGCTAAAATTTGAGGAGGGAATGGCTGTGAATCATCATCATGACCTAGATATGGCTCCACATCATTGCCACTCACATTGTCTGCTAACTAGCCTTCAGAAACAGAATTTTGAGGAAATGACACAGGAAGCAGAAGTCTAATTTTAGGCTTAAGTCAAATGATAATTGTGAAACATGGCCGCGCGAGGTGTCACGGCACACTACCTGGAAGACGGTCATCATAGCGCTGTCAAATGTGTCGTAATGTTGACTTGGACGACCATTCGGTAGGTTCCACCTGGTGGTGGTCACACAAATTAATCACAAACGGTGAAGACATGCATGGGTTGAATTATTAATATTAGACTAAATTCTGGATGTTTCTAAATATCACATAAAATTGGCTTGATCATGGCAAGTTAGAAGAAAGTCTTCAAATTTGTAAAAAGTTCTAATGAAAATTTGTAACAGCGTTCAAACTGTATGTTAGTGAAGAAGTTCATATGACTGGTAGATAATTCATAATGTTTGGTTCCTTTAAACAGTGTCATTCACATTTAAAATTGTGTTAACTCTTTCATTGATTGTCCGCCATCTTTGTCAGGCATGCTGGGAATGTTGAGAATGAGGCTGGCGGGAAAATTTTGCACACTTTTAGTTTTAATCATCTTCGTTTATTTTAAATGTGAGTGACTGTGTTAAAATGAACCAAACATTATGAAACTGTTAGTTATTTAAAATGATGATAAAAAAGTTTAATTTTTTAGTATATTAACCAGCAGAATGCTCATTTAGGTATCAAAAGTGACCATCCTAGCCTGGTACTTACTCTCCTCCGAACAGTTGCATACCAAGCAGTGCAAAGATTAGAATAAACAAGAAGAGTAGGAAGAGCAGACTGAGAATGCTCCTCATGGAGCTGAGTAGAGAGATGACCAGGTTACGCAGTGATGACCAATACCTAGGATAGATAAAACATGATTATAAACTAACTGGGGAAAAGCAGACTGAGAATGTTCCTCATGGAGCTGAGTAGCGAGATGACCAGTACCTAGAAAATAGTGATGAATTTATTATTTGAATGTGGATTTCAGGTCTACTGATTGGAATAAATAATAAACGCAATAAATCATAATATTCACTTGTGAATAAGTGGATGCAGTTAGCAGCAGCCACCAGAGAGCGCTAGTGTTTTAAGAAAATAGCAGACAATCATCGCTCCAGCACAGTCTGTGATACAGGTCGTTCCCAATTTTTCTGTCTTTTCAGATTTGTCACTTTTGGCAAGGAAAAATCATTTCATTTAGAGACACATTCAAATTAACCAACTAGCAAAACTGAATAACATTCATTTTCTAAGAAAATGTTCGGGTTCGGTCATGGTAAATCATGTTTGACGAAGCATAAGTCATCATCCAAGTATTTGAAGAGGCTTAAATCGTGTCCCTCCCTACTACGTGACCTACCTTGTAACTTTGAATATCCTGAGCAAACGTAACGCACGCATGACACTGAAGCCAAAAGACCCACCTCGCAAGGTCGACCAGACAACCTCAAATAAACTACCAATGATGACCTGCAAAAGAATCGCACCGTTGTGAACTCTGGGTAATTGGGTTGCAATAGGTTTTTTTATGTGACATAATCGGTTTTGTGCGGTTTCAAGGCCTAGAAATAAAATGAAGGAGTTCTATTGGATCAGAAAATGCTTCATGAAGTTTAAGCTTCTGATTATCTTAACAAATGTCAGAGAAACTATTCATAATCATCTCAGTTTGAAATTTAAAAAATCCACTTTTTCCAACATCCACCTAGTGAATAACACACTGATTCGAGACACAAATAAATTACTGAAATTTTTATGTGAATTTTTTATCTGACCAGTATATATTATACTTACCCCCAGATCAAACTTATTAAACGAAGACTGGAAGTAGACACTAAATCCCAGACCATACAGCTTAATCATCATTTCACAGATAAATAAACACAGGAATGAATATTCAGCAAAACCTGAAATAAATTAATACAATGTACAGAAACATGACATAAGCTGGTAAATTTGAAAATAATATTCAAATACAAAGAGGTCGTTTTTGATGGGCGCAAAGTTTCAACAAAAAATCAATCTCCTAGTAAGAAGGGAATTAAAAATTATTTTTATTATTTTTGTCAATTCAGAATAATGAGAAAATCTTAGTATACATCGAATTCCATGAGTTATTGCAATTTTTGATGTTGTCAGAATAACACAATTGTGCAAGTTTTTTGCGTGTAGCCAACTTATATCGGCTGTTAGTCAAAACTTGTCAAACAGATGTTAAAGATTACCTAAGAATTCAGTAAGCCAATCTGGTTGATCGTAATGTTCAATGACCACACACAATGTATTCAGGAACACCAGTACAATGACGACCCAGTAAAATCCTTGCGTTTTCACCATACGACGTACAAAAAACCTGAAATGCAAAAGAATGGTTTTTTAAATGTTAAAACAAGAGATGAGTTATCTTTACAAATAGCCTGGGTCTGATCAGGGAATTCTGCGATACTAAGACAAGTCATGCCTCACTGTGCCGAAATAGACAGAAACAGTTCAAGAGTGCAAACTCCCTCAAAGTGATATTTACTAGCTGCGACCCGAGCTTTGCACGGGTCAAAGGCAGGCAGGCAGGACATTTGAAACATGAGTCATATTATACTACTGTTAATAGTGAAAAAAATGTATGATAAGTCTTCAATGTTGTTTTCCAAGAGATCTTTTGAAGCAAAAAATTGGAGAGGTCAAAATTGAGTTAATAAGGTGCAAATTACATGTGACAAAACAAATTGAATGAAGTTCAGCTAAGAAAAGTAAGCTGGATTTTTGTGACTTGTTCAATAAAAAAAGTTCTAGAAATGTCCTAGTTAACATAAAACTGAGACTGAAGACAGAATCAATTTTATTAAATTTTTTAAATACCAGTAATTAATAATTTTAAGTCTGTATCCAGGTATTTGTGATTAAAATACGTTTTAAAAAAATTGTAAGGTGAGGATTAGTTTAATTCAATTGAAAAGTGAGATATAAATGTCATGCATAAGGTTCCGTGACTACTTCCTTGGATTTTAACTGTAAATATGAGGATAGCAGAAAGCAGAAGAAAAAAGATGAGTTTTTGATTTCATGTGAGAACAATTTTACACTTATTCCGTGACTTATCAAGATTGGAGCTCATCTGAAATTTCTTTTTAAAAATACTGTCTCCTCGTTGGTTCCCAATCTGGTGTCAAATCGCAAATCAACTAGAAATGCTGTGTATGAGTCCTTTGTTGAACATAACTTACTTGCATCTGAATCAAAAAAAGTCAAAAAAGTCTGCGAAGATTGAGAGCTTTTGTGTTCGATTTTTTGCGGATAAAAAAAGCTCTAAAATCACGCCTTACAGATGTTTTTGAATTTTTTGACAAAGTTGCAAGTTAGTTATGTTCATCAAAGTATTCATACACAAAATTTCTAATTGATTTGAATTTTGATGCCAGACTAACGAGGAGACAGTATATTAAATTACCTCGCAAATCCGTTACAATCTGGATATGTCATGCAATATCATGTGAAATTTTCTATGGATATAATTAACTTGCAATAACTAAATCATTATAACCTCATGTGTAAGTGATACAATTTCCATTGGAAATTGATAATGGAAATTGAATCAAAATTGTATCACGACACAAAAGTATAATATTATAAGTTGACTGATTTTTTCCACAATAAGCAATCTGATGAACTAATCATAATGTTAAACATTTTTTAAATTCTCATGTGAGAAATATTCATTTGTTATGAAATGAACCTTTGATGTTTACCACAATTTTGTTTTGTGCTTCAAACCAGCCTACACCGTGAGCACTTCAAAACATCAAGTCGTCTTCATCTCAAATAATCGCAAATACTGTTTTGGTATCACAAACTGTTTCACACAAATTTCAGTCATTTTGTGCTTCAAACATTATTCTTAATTCAAGCCTATCAGTGATCAACTTTAATAATTCAAGCCAATCAGTGATCAACTTAATAATTCAAGCCAATCAGTGATCAACTTAATAACTGCTAGCAAACTCAAGTCAAGCCTTTTAAAGCAAGTCCCCAAAAAACATTCTGATCCTTCAGTGCCCACTTTTATTGTGTTGATATCTTCATCTTGTTCAAAATTGCTTTTCAAACCAAATTGCTTCTAAAACGCAATCCTAATTCAGTGCCAATTTCATCTTTTTTTCTCAGGAAAATATAAATATTAGTCCCCATACAAAGTTTAATACATCTAACGTACATGGCCAATTCCATTGTAATTCAAATTACATGATTTGCCATTTACTACCCGATCCTTACTTTGTTTATTAAGTCATTTCTTATTCTTTTTAAATAGATGGATCAGAACATTTTTCAAGGGTTTACCCTTTCCCTACCTTAGTCTATTTTGCCTAGTTGGACTAAACATAGGTGAATAGATTTTAGTCACAGCAATTCAAACACAAACTGACTTTGGTAGACCAGAGACAATCCGCTCATAATTTTAACCACAATTGCTATTACGGTAAAACACCCATTTCTTAATGGAAATTGAAACCTTTGACAAAATTATACCTACCTTTCATTTGGAATATCAAGGTTGACAGCAAGAGGTGAATTATGTACCCCTCTAAACCAAATCAGATTGATTAAGGACACCAACCGAAATGTTTGAAATATTTGCGACCTATCAGTTGTGAAGTTTACAACAAATTTTCATGATTTTTGTTATTATTAACTAACTTTCACTATTTTTGTTTACTGATTTGTTAAGATTTCAAAGCACCTTTAAAATCAGACATTAAGATATTTCAACAAATTATGTTAATGGTATCAAATTATTCAGCAATAACATCAACCTGTCAAATAAAACCTTCAACCTACCGAAACCTTTTTTCATTGGTCCAGAAGCTAGCGCACCAGCCATTCTGTGTCTTGTCTTTATTTAGAGGGTTGGTCATATCCATGTCGCTAAATAAATCTTCGTCATTGTCTCCCTCATTTTTATTGATATCCGTATCTTTACCACTTTTCATTTGTTTGATCTTTCGCATAGCTGCACGTCGACGTGCTGAAATATGAAACCATACTATTTTGTATTGAAGTATTGGAGCTAGATTGCAACTTAATTTACTAAATTGTGACTTGGCTCACTCTCTTATAACACATGAAGGTACTAGATCAAAAGTTAGTCAAACTAGTTTTCCTAGCTCGCCAACAAGTGCACACTTTCGCACATTAGCACTTAAGTCAGAATCTAACACATCTAGTAACTAACTTCTACAACAAGTATAGAACTAGTATAACTAGTAACTATTGAAAGCACCTAGTCATATTCTAGCAGACCTAGTTACAAATTAAAAGTGAGCTAAGTAAGTTTAGTACCTTCTATAATTTACCTCTTTTCCTCATCAATTGAAAGAAACTAGCTAGTGAAGCTAGTGCACCTAGTCACAAATTAGTAGTGAGGTACGTAAGTTCAAAACCTTCTATAATTTTCATCTTTTCCTTATCAGTTGAAAGACACTAGCTAGTGCACCTAGTCACAAACTAGTACACTTAGTCACAAATTAGTAGTGAGGGATGTAAGTTCTAGTATACCTTCTATAATTTTCATCTTCTCTTCATCTGTTGTCCTTTCTTCATTTAATATAACTTCTTCAGCTTTACATATCCACTCCAAGTAACCACTCAACTGACGATCTATTTGTTGCTGTTTACGGATTTTTAGAAAAGCTCGTCTATTTTCGACACGTTCTCTCTCTTTGGCAAACTCACTGAAATGGAAGAGATTGTTAGTTATTGTATTCAGGATATTTTTTTGACTAATATTAAGACTGAAACTAAGGAACAATTCCAAGCAATTGTCATCCTTCAGGTTCGAAAGCTAATTAATTGTAATGACTGTAATGTAGAATTAATTTAAACCAAATGTCAATAAGTGCTTTATTTTAATACATTCAATTTAACACTCTGAAGAGGACAAGTAAGAGGTAACTAAGACCACATGCACTAGATTAAAAGATTTTGAATAGTTACTTACATCCCCTGAACTTACCCACTTTGAGCTAGATTTTAACTATAGTTATAACCTACCTTACCCAAAGAACTAGGTTTTGACTTGTATAAGCCATCCAGCTTACACACTTAGAACACCAAGTACTAGATTTTTACTAGTTAAAGCCATCCAACTTACCCAAAGAACTAGATTTTAACTAGTTATACCAACCAACTTACCCACTGAGGACTCCAAGTACTAGATTGAGCATGAAGAAGGAACCCAGAATAATTAGAGGGAAGAAGTATATCCAGTTAAACATCGGTCCATGAGCATCGTTGGTCTGCAATGAACAACCGTTACCATTAGTAACAACATACTTTTTTGATATACATGTTCTTATGTTCCATTTTAAGATGTGTATTGACTATATCAGATTCGGATGGTGTCAATCACTGTTATTTTTCATATTTACAAGACTTCAGAAGAAAAATTGAACATTGCTGAACTAATAAAATGTGAGCCGTACAAAACAAAATGTTATTTTTTGTGCAAAGACACAGAAAAAGTTAATAATTGTTTGAAACATTAAAACGCACATTGTACTTGTCAATCTACAACTAGTCACCCAACACAAAATTCAAAAACTTCCTCAATTTAGGATAACTGATGGGTTACAGGTAGTGAAATTCTGTTTTCATGTAACTTACAACTAACGCATGTGTTCTTCATCTACTGCATTTCCAAATTAAAGCTAAATAAATTGATTACTTGAAAATGGCAAGTTTTACAATTAATTGTGTTTGGCCGGAGGTGAAGAGTTCTACCGTACAAAAATTGCAGAATTCCTTTGTTTGAGATACAAATGGGATTTCTTAAACTTGTAGACATTCTTAAATGTTGTCTTTATCAACATAAAAAAATAGTCCATAATCACGGCCACTAAGGAGTAGAGGACAAAAAGAAAAACAATGCTTTTAAAAGAACGTAACATGTTTCACTATTATCTAATAGCATTCTCAAACGACATGTACACATTTGATTTGTGCAATGGGTGTGTACATGTTGTTTGGGAATGCCATTAGACAATAGTGAAACATGTTACGTTCTTTAAAAGCATTGTATTTATTTTTGTCTTCTTCTCCTTAGTGGCCGTGATTATGGACTATTTTTTTATGTTGATAAAGACAACATTGGACATTAAAAAAAGCTCAAACATGTACGGTATCTATTAATGTTAGGATAACATAAAATGCTATGAGTGGTGACAGTAGGAGACATGAGACAACAGATAACATAATTTTACACAACAAGGTGTTACAACTAAAATAATTGCACAGAAAAACAACATTAGTTATAGGATGACACACAATAAACTATTGCCTACTTGCTTTTTGACTAGTGTTTTATACTTTTTGTTGTAAATGTAAATCCTTTCATCATTAATTTCATAGATTCGAGTAAACATTTTCACTGAAAAAATTATCAATGTATCCATTCAATGGATACAACTACAAATTCGGCCTGTTTTAAATTATTTCTAAAATTAGACAATCCCAACTGATTGATGGCTTGTTTAGGCCAATATGAATAGCTTCTTCCAGCCTAGAAAATTTTTATTGAGAAAGTTTCTGTACTTGATAATGGAATGTATTGATTATATTTCACTTTTTTGAGAATTTAAAAATATTTTACTGGACTAATTCTCTTGCTTGCATTTGAAGAGACAGTTCAAAACAGACAAGACAAACATTTATAAAAAATATTTAAACTGAAAATTATACAGAAAAGTTTAAAACACAAGTCGACAAAACAAGAACTAATGATTCATCGAAAAACATGAGACATCAATTTGATTAATTATTGTGTTAAGTGAGATATCAACACTAAACAGCAGATGAAATTAATTCCTTTTTGCCAGTTTTTCACATTTCAAAATTTCTGTATTTCAGTTTATTTTTTTGTACAAACATTTAAATGTATGTCTG
>JAOXYC010233903.1:0-10554 GCA_028565715.1 Phoronis pallida
CCATGAGCGGCGCTGTGCACCTTTTCACATGAGGATTTGTTTTTGCTTAAAGCAAGTAGACCCGATAAGAGTCCAAAATAAGAACACAAATTAATGTATCTTATTTACTGGCCGAAAGTGATAAATTTGAAATACATTTAATATATTAAAGTTACATTGTATACAGTGATGATTGCCTTTAGCTATTTCAAAATGAATTTTTTTAACCTTAGCTATGCATTCCTTATACTTTGAATGGCCATAAAACACGATATGACATTAAACCCACTGTCAGAGATTAACATTCATTTATTGCTTGTTTAGATTTCAATAAATATTAATTTATTTGTCTAATGCATAGTTTCCCCTCTGTCTATGTTAAGATTTGAATCAATCGCCACCATCACCAAATCCTTGTGGGTTATTCGACTGCCACCTCCATAAATCCGTACCTGAAATTCAGAAATTGAATTATTTTACAACAAGAATTGAAAGTAACTTGAGATTTATTGAAAAGAAAATTATAAAGTAGTTAACCTGCGCTTTTCTCTTTGTTTCCAGTTTACCGTTCTTAGTAGACACTAGTATTCCAACTTTTACTATTTTCATTTTTCAAAAAACTTGTGACATTTGCAGCCGATATATAAAACTCAATAGTGAATGAAATTTATCATGAAAACGTGTAAGAATACGTACACATTGTATCAAGCTGTCTTGAAGCCTTCCACGATAGTTCCTTCTCAGCCAATGAGGGATCAGCATATACTGACGCACAGTCCCCTGCTCGACGTCCTTCCATTTTGTGTGGAATCTGGAATAGATAAATCAAAGTTATCTGAAATTATAATTTTCTAAAATTAATTTTCAAACAGTTGTTTTCAAAATATTATGTGCACAACGTGTATCCTCTTCAATGTGAAATTAAAAACTATTGAAATTATACAAAATACACAATCATAGCTGTACAGCCCTTCATACCGTAAAACTAAATGCCCAAAATAATAGGCTAGACAGAGTACCAAATTAATGTAAAGTAATCCAGTGAAGTGTGAGTCCATACACATATATCCAAAAACATTGATACGATTACATAATAGGCAATTACCAATAGCATGGGAGGTTTTGCAATAGTAATTAATTTAAGAAACTGTGGAAAGATCCAAGTTTGCTTACTGTTTTCCCACTAGCTTTCTCTAAGGCTCTGATCATTTCCAGTACAGAGCTGCCAGTTCCTGTACCAAGATTGTAAACGGTAAATCCCAGGTTTTCAGTTAGTTTGTTCAAGGCAGCCACATGACCGTGAGCTAAATCTACTACATGGATATAGTCACGGACACCTAGAAAATACAGGAAACACATTCTCAGTAATATAGTTAAGGAATTTCTATGCAATTTTTTCATCCTAAAAATCAGCTTTGACCACATTGTGCTCAAAATGTGAAATTATTTATCCATAACATCAAAAACTAAAAAGTATATCTCAATTTGAACTTTTCATATAATTTTTACAGTCATTTTTCACAATCATCATACTGTTAACTTTTCACAACATGAAATTTCTATTCTATTCATATGTTTAGTGTGTATAACATCATTCTGCAAATCGTTTCAATTATGCTGCTGGACATTTTACTTAAAAATTGATTTTTATCAAATTTCATTTTAAGCTAACCCACCTGTCCCGTCTTTAGTATCGTAGTCATTTCCAAACACTTTCACACATTCTCTCCTCCCCACAGCAACCTGGGCTACGAACGGCATCAGATTGTTGGGTACCCCACGTGGGTCCTCGCCGATCTTTCCGCTGTCATGACAACCCACAGGGTTGAAGTACCGTAGTGAGACCACATTGAATGACTGTAATGAAAAGTGTAGGGTGTAATCAAAACTATAGGCTGATAATGTTGGTTCTTGCTCTATACTTTAATTTGATAAATTTCATGAGATAATATAATTTACAAAACATTATACTACCGTATATATTTCTTGTTTGAAGTAGAATGAAAACATAATTTTAATAACACAATGAACAATTTCGTTTCAACTTGTGTAAAAGATCATAAAAAAGAAAATATATCCCAATCTGTGCTTTGTGGCATGCATCTCAGCACTGGTTCTCCTAAACCTATTTATAGTAAGATGCTTGTCATATAAGATGCATGTTTGTATTGGAATATAACATTCCTTATCTTCTGCTCTGTTCAAACACAATTTATTATTCAAAGTCACTTTAGCAACATGATGTAGATTTAACAAACCTTGTCTGAAAAACAGAGATCTTTTAGTATTTCTTCTATAAAGTATTTCGTCTTCCCGTATGGATTTGTACACGCTCCCACGGGATGTTTCTCATCTAGGGGTAAATACTGGGGATCACCATATACTGTGGCTGAACTTGAGAAGACGATATTTTTTACTCCAAACTCTTTCATAACCTGGTGAATAAAATTTAAGATTTTTTGCTAATAAGAGTTCAACAGAGCTCTTTAAAAAACTTTAAAATTTTAACCAGATTCTTTCATATCATGAGAGAGAAATTGAAAATAAAACAAAAATTCTTTTTGAACACGAACTATCAAATACAGTCTTAAAATTCTTATCAGGTTGCTCAAAATAGGAACTTGTGAAGGTAGTGTTCTTTTGACTCCAAATTCTTTTATTGCCTAGTGAATAAAAATTCTCAAGTATATTGATGGTCTCAAATTGTTTCATAAGATTCTTATCAAGTCAAACAAATTTAGTAGGCCAGTCAACCATTGCTGGTTGACTATACAAACCCAGGTAATTTCAAATTTTACACAATTTGCCAGATGAGCCATGAGGTTACGAGTCACAACCATATTCTTACGATTTAACACAATAGACTCATATCACAAAGACAACATTTTGATTCCAAATCGCCGTTTGTCTTGCAGAACAATGCGAATTGCGCGTGTTAACATTCAATTAAATGCGATTCATGCTTTTCTCAGCAAATTATTTCATTTTCCGGAGACAAGCCTCATTCTGATTTGCGTGCCTGTGATATGAGACTATTGCTCTTATAAGCTACCCAGTAGCTTTAGGATTTTTCCTTTTTTAAGTGCCTTCCATGAAAAGCAAACAATGTCACCTAATCAGCAATAATTCTAGAATTTTATTGAATGAGTCCTTTGAAAACCAATGAGTCCTAAATGAAAGCAAAAAAACACAAAAAATAATGACATTTTTGTGTTTCTAATTTTTATGTTTATTACACAGCTGCATGATACAAACTAAGAGATGCCAACACATTTGGAATATGACTTGTAATTCTTTTGAAAAAAAAACGTATTTTTTCATTGAAACCCGTATTTTTCCAGTAAAACTACTTAGAAATAACCAACCAAAAAAAGCTTTTGTATGAAATGATGTTTTTCGACTCTTCACCGACATTAGCCGCGGTTTTTAGGAATTTTACCTTTTCTAGATGAATTTTTGAAGAAATTTGATCATGTTAGCAAGTCTGTGAAAGGAGATCACTTCGCGTATTGCACATGTAGTCGCTCGGACTTAAAGCATATATAATTCTGTTGAATGGAACATCACATCGCATCAAAAATCCTCAAAACAAGACGAATTTGTCAACACATTTAGCGTGGAGGACATGATCTTCAAGTGGCGAATCACAGAACGTGATCTAAAACAGTGCCACCTTACGGTTCTAATGAGCCAATGAAAAGACCGTTGACAGTTTGCGTTCGGGTTATTTCGATTAACACTGTGATTAGAGTAAGTTTGCTTGTGGCCCGATTTCTTCCGTCGCTTTCGTGTTAATCATTTTTTGCTTTTGCTTGATTATGCGTCCCGCGGGATGCACATGCTTTGTAACAATGCGTATTTTTTAATAATTATGCGTATATGACGCAGGACGCACATCTAGAATTATTGCTGCCTAGTCTTATACCTAAGTGTGAAAATGTGCGTCTGTCTGTCTGTTGTTTATAAAAATCCACAGTTTTGATCAATCAAACATATATGGCAAGAATAGCATTTACTTGGTACTCACGTTTAAAAGACAGAGTGTGCCATCAATGTTGTTCTTATAGTACAACAGAGGGAGCTCCACTGACTCCCCGACAGCCTTGAGACCAGCCAAATGAATGACAGAACTGAACTTGTGCTGAAAATATGAAACAAAATATTCAAATGTGAAATGTACAACATGAATCCACATTTTATACCGGTATTATTTTTGAAAAAATGTGTATACCTATAACATTAAGGGGTACACAGTCAAGTTTAAGCCATTTTCTGGCACTGTCACAAATGCTATGGGGACAGTTATCTAAGTTATTTTGTCTAGCAAGATAAGAATTGAGAAAATGGGATTCAAAACTGTTTCTCGGAGTAAAAAATTAAAAACTTATTGCTAGTGAAAATCAAAAGCTCATTTCCATTTAATCAGCAAACTCGAATCTGAAGAACCCAAAAATGTTCGCATTAAAATTAATAAAGATAATTTTGCATACAAGCTTATAATAAGTATGTAAAATGTAATCTTTTCTTTTATTTCTAAATAATACAATGAGTATATGTTAAGTGGAATTATTAGGAAACCAGGTTAGATAAAGCTACAACACGATCTTTACCTTGCTGAAAACCTCCTTTAATTGAGACTTGATTAAAACATCATATTTGTAAAATGGAATAGTTTTGCCAGTTATTTCTTCAAGTCGTTCTACACATTCTGTGTGAGACAAATAAATAACAAAAATGAGATAACATAATTTGTAACTCTAATTTGGGCATCAAAAATTGGCAGTTCCTTCCTGCTACAAATTGGTATTTTCTACCACATAGTATCCGATCTGGCATTTTTTAAATAAAGAATAATATTCATAAAATTTGATTGAGAAATAAACATAAATGGTTTTGGTGAAATGGGAGTGTTCCCTGTTTTATTTTGAAACTTCAGTACAATAATAATAAGTTTCAGGGCCCTCGATCAGTCAAATTTGGGGCCGCGAAAAATTCCCCTCTGAAGAAAAACGCCACAAAAATTCCCCCCTCTGAAAGGCCCAGGCCCCATTCCCCAATTATGAGTGAGGGTCCTGCGTTTTCTAAAATGCTGAAGGCATCATCCCAACACTTCACAAGCATTTGTAGCAAGAACAAGTTCAAATTTTTGATGCCCCAATAAATGAACAAAGTAATAAAATAAATGTCCTGAGCAAATACCTTTTGAAAAACCTCTTTTAATGCTGTTTTATTACACAGATCAACCTTATAACACGTGATGGGATTGCCTGTGATTTCTTCTACCCGTTTCATGCACTCTGTGAAAGGGGAGGAAAATGAAAGAAATCTAGTAAGTATTAGCAAGAAAAATTAACAAATATTGACAAGGGACATCCTGCAGAATAAATTATATTTTATTTTATTTCAGATTTTTGACTACATTTTTAAGAAAACCCGGTAAATTGTCCTTTTGAGAAAAAACAGCTCTGATGTGACTGTTTTTGTTACCAATTAAATATTTTACTTTGTCCAAATTTTGTAATGTACTAGGAGTACAATCATCCAATAGTGATCATGGAAGATTATTATTTGCATATTAACGCTGTAATCTGTCACAGGCAATTTTTTTTAAACAAAGCTTGAAGTATTAACACTTCTTCCTAATTTAAAGTTCATTTAAATTATATATAGATCGTAGAATATGTTACTGTCTGAGTTTGATATGTTCATGCTTGAAAAGTAATTTTAAAAAAGTCAAGTGTTAAAAAGCTAATAATAAAAGTTTCTTAATAGGTGAGTTAGTAGTTCAGATGTTCAGATGTTTCAATCCGTCCCCAACGGATTTTTCTCAATGACTGCGGTGATATCTTCTTGCGCGGGGAACTTCTTTAACCTTTCTCCTATACCAATGCTGCTCTCTGTCGATGATTTTTGCATTATCCAAAGAAAAAGTGTGACCAGTTGTGTGTAGTTTACCAATTACAGTGTGACCAAAACCCTAAACATAAGTATATTGGCAAGACCAAAAGATGTTTTGGCACTAGATTGAAAGAACGCAAAAAACTGGATAGACCAACAGCAGTTGGTGAGAGCACACACAGTATTCATAGTGTGCTCTCACCAACTGCTGTTGGTCTATCCAGTTTTTTGTGTTCTTTCAATCTAGTGCCAAAACATCTTTTGGTCTCGCCAATATACTTATGTTTAGGGTTTTGGTCACACTGTAATTGGTAAACTACACAAGACTGTTTTTCAATTGGTATCCGATCTTTAGGTTTCACCAATTGATTGCGAAGAGTGTTTAAAAACGGTTTCATTCATGAAACCGTTTAACAAGTAACTTTTATTATTATGTTATCAGGAGAGTATGAACAATTTATTCCATCATGTTAAAAAGCTGTGATTCAGGAAGTTGCTTGTGCTGGAACAAATCTATTGGACAATACACATCAAAGCTTTTTTCTGCCCCTTGTTACAAGAGTTTTAACTAAACCCAATACTTAGATTTGGGTTAAATTAAAATTGAAATAAGAGTGAAAGGAGAAAGCAAAGAAAGTTAGAAGCTTAGAAAATTATGCATGCATTTTGAAAATCAACAACAACTAATTTACATATTACATGCACTATGATAAATTAGGGTAAAAAAACTTCATCATTGTCATCAAAAATTAGCTCGGGTTTAAAAGTTTGCATTTATTAACTAGCTAAAATAGGTTAAGGATATTCTTTTTTAAAGAATACCTCCAGATTTAATGTAAATTAGTTGATTGTAGGAAAAGTCAATTTTACTTGGTGACTGTTAAAAATTGAATGATAAGTCTGTTAGTAAAGTAGACACAAGTTTCAAGTAGACATAATCTTTACTCACTAATACTAGCATTGATGAGATTGTCTACAATAACTGGTTGGTATCCTGCCTCAACCAGCGCAATTACGCAATGACTTCCTATATACCCGGCGCCACCTGTCACCAGAACACACCCTTTATCACCCATTGCACTGAAAAAACAAATTAATTTCACAATATAAATGTTGTAAAAATGTTACAAAAAAATACTACCAAAACTTAGGATGTTGTAAATCATATGGCAGTTAATTGAAAAATAATAAAACATAAAAATAAAATTTACCGGTTGAAAGTATACAATTATTAAAATCTTACCACCATTTTAACCGAGAGTTGAGAATGTCATTTGAGTGAACTGTTCCGCAACCTGGGATAATAATCCTTGTAATGCGCTTTGCCGAATAAAAGCACTATATTATACCGACATTATTATTATTATCAAGTATTACACCAAAAACTACAAAAACTATTTAGGCTACCAGACACGAATTTAAAATTGACATCATCTGACCTTTAAACAAACATCACATTTCAACATCACAATTATTTTCACTGTCATGGTATTGAAAAGAATCATAACAAACCACTTGTCATATCATTGACAATTTATGACTGTTTTGATCTCAAATGTAGGTCATGAATATATATAACATTTTTACCTTTACCCACCTATCCATAAATTCTTAACAATAAATGTGACGTTAAAATCAAACTTATCGCCACATACAAAAAATCAATAATTGGTGTACTCACGCAGCTGTTTAGCCTTTTTCTGAATAAATATTTGAAATGAAGATCTGATTATATGATCAACTGAATGAAGATGTGATGATTATCATGTGTGTGTATTGTTATTTTAATTTGTTTAGTGTTGTGTTTACAAGTTTGACGTCAGCATGGGAGTGGCTGGAATTTAATAACTTATCAAGTAAAGCAAGGGACTGGGTGACTGCCTCTTAAGAATAGACACTGGAAAATCAGTCCTAGGAAAGTTCAAGTACCAATTCACAATGACAGTTTGATAAAATATCAATTTAGTTTCCCAACAACTCAGATTTTCTGACATTCAAAGAAATGTAGCCTATGACGTCTGATGTTTTTCTGATCTGACCAAAACGAAATAGCAAACTTGTTTTTTGTTATGATTACCTTGCTCTTTGCTGAGTGTGATGGCCATCTTCATATTGTCGGATATTAAATACGCCTAAGAAATTTACCTAAGTGACAACAGTCTAAACAGATCATCTTCTGCCCTTTTTCAGTTGAGATCGGGCAACAATTTTAATCAGTTAAAATAGTTTTCCTAAACCACAGAGATTTAAATAGCCCATGGAGACGCCATACCCCAAAATGATGATCTCATTTGTTTCATGGAGATTTTCCGTATTTTTCATAAATTCTCCATAAGACAATTCTGCCATTTTTCAACCCAAATGCATTTTCAACTGCTTTGCGCCATTGGTTTTTCATCACATGCCGAACTTTCATGGACGAATGCCAAATAGCGTTGGTGGATCATGCTTATTTTGCAATTCCATCAAGCTATATGTACATTAATTAGCCTACTTATAGGCCTACTAGTACTATAGTTGGAAATTGTTGAATTAATACTCAGGTGAACCCGTAAAACTTGGTGTGTCAATTGAGAAAACACTGATTGACGGCTTCTCCGTACTTATTTCAGGCCTTACGTATTTTCAACAGAATTCTGTACTAGAGCAGGGATCTACAAATTCTACATAAAACTTCATAAAACATGACAAGACAAAACATTGATGCGACAACAATGTTTTTAATCTGTTTGCTTGTCAAAATTGTTAGAAACATCAGGCCACTGACAAGGAGGTGAGGCTGTTCATACGTTTGGCATCTTTGAATTTGAGACTGACTTTGACGTTTGAGTTCAATCAATGCCTTTCAAAATCATGGATAGTAATGTCGTGCGCGATTTAGGAAGATGGCCGATGAATTCCTACATCGGCTTCCGATGTAGGAATTTTGTGGGGAAATAGAGGGTAAGGGTTAGGGTTAGGGTGAGGGTTAGGGTTAGAGTAAGGGTTAGGGTCATGCACTGCAATGCGAGCAACCATTCCTACATTGTTGCGCGTTGTATGAATTCCTACATCGCGCAGCGCATTGTAGGATTATTCCTACATTGCGCAAGATTCCTACATCACGCGGAACAGTAATACTGATCAGTTTAGACATTCATTTTTCATTTCTACGGTGTATGATTGGAACAATCTTAGTGAATCAGTGATAACATATCTGGCAGTCCAGCGCAATTCGTCTGAAACATCACAAGGCAGGGAGAGCGCACCTAAACGTCTCCCTCCAATCGATTTGTGCCATTTTTGGACGACTACCATGAACTCTAACAGATACATACAGAATGTAGAAAAAAATAACACGCATGATTTAGTAATAGGCCTAATATCCATGTTGAAGAAGTTATATATTATACACACACAAAACTATATACAGAGACAACGTTTCGGAAAATACTTAATCCATCATCGGTGAAGTAGCGAATGATAAGTACAAGTAATTTAACTAAAGTAAACCAACAGGTATAATATAAATAACTTTCGCGGGAAAATGAATGAGGGGTATGGTATTCAGGGCCAGATGTGAAGCTGAGTAGACGTCATTGAGCGATTCAGGGAAAGGTAAGCCTTCTGTTCAATTATAAACAGGGTTTCTTTGATATGTAAATTAAAAGATTTGTTATGGCGCGCTAGAACTTTACTTGTGTCATTCGCTACTTCACCGATGATGGATAAGTATTTTCCGAAACGTTTGTCTCCGTATATAGTTTTGTGTGTGTATATTTAACTTCTTCAACATGGATATTATTACTAAATCATGCGTGTTATTTTTCTACTAATGGTGTGGCCAAAAACAAACATTTTCAAGATACAGAATGACACTGAGTTTGTCTTTGACGTCTCACGATTTGATTTCAAGTGATTTTACGTTGAACAAAAACGTTCCCAGTCTATCGATTTCTTAACATGTATCAGTGGTCTGATGACTCTCTCTTCAACTGACAATGACCAATATTAAAGAGTCTTCAAATCAGAAAAGAGCAAAAAAACTAACCCGCTCTCGTTTCGTTTCGTTCACTTTCAGCTGATCCGGAAGTAAACGTCGCTACGTGTGATTACCCACGATACACTGCGTCATTTATATGTCAGCGCACTCTATCGGCGACTAAGTGAACGATTCTCTAAAGCAGGGTGCGCACAAACGCGCAAAGAAGCGAGTAAAATTTGGCGTCTGATAATATTTATGATATTATTTCGAATTAATTTATTTTGAATTCCTTCTTATATGGAAAAGAAAAGTAATAGGAATTTTAATTACTCAATTTAAAAAATGAGTATCACGATTACTTTAAAGATAATGTCTCCTTGTTGGTGAGGATCTGGGGTCAAAATTCAAATCAACTAGAAATTTTGTGTATGACCCCCTTGATGAATATAATTAACCTTCATCTCAGTCAAAAAATTCAAAAAAAATCGGGAAAAGGGTAAATTTGAGATCTTTGTATCCAAAAAAAAACCTGTCTGCAGACAAGTTTTTCGAAATTTACACTTTTTTAGGGTAAAAAGCTCAAATTTACCCCTTTACCGAATTTTTTTGGAAATTTTTGATATGATGCACGTTATCTATATGCATTAAAGAACTCGTACACACAATTTCAAGTTGATTTGAATTTTGACCCCAGATCCTCACCAACAAGGAGA
>JAOXYC010234014.1:0-10552 GCA_028565715.1 Phoronis pallida
TTATTGACCATTGAATTATGATTATAATTTGAAGTGCCTTTTGTGGTTTGAAATATGCCCCATTTTGAAGCTGGCATATGATGAAAACTTAATGTTTTTGAAACTTATGTAGTCGTGTAAACCTTTAGTTCATCATTTTTTGTTATGGTTGTGACACTGTACAGATGTAATCTTTTTGAATAAAATGTTTTTATAAATGGTTTATAATTTGTTTTCAAGCACCAGTTAAATGGTTCAGCAGCCAAACAATTGTTTAGACCTAAATGTGTTGAGGCAGGCATTTACATTGACAATTTGTAATTTAACCAAAACCTTGTGTGCGAATCATGAAATAGCCATCTCAGAAGTACATTGAACATAAGCAGACCATTTCGAGGTGTTCTATGAAAAGCAAACTATAAATTTTTAACGAGTTCCAGATCCTGAATGGGGCAATTTTTCAGTGGACTTGTTTGAGAATTCTCATATTCTATGAAAAATAAATTTTGATGTTGTATGTTTAGGGAATCTCACCCAAGATGGAATTTTCAACCATGACTGTGATAGAGGAGGCCAGGTCGGCTTCAGCACTCGACCAGGTTTGTAGTATTTTTTGTTTATTTTTTATGTTTATTTTTTGTTTATTTTAAACAGCATTTTTAAAATACAAAATTTATGAAACTTCTATGCTTTATAATATTGAAAATTTGATTAAACAGAATAAAAACTAGAAAATGTTTGGAGCACACTATTTATTACATTATTATTTTTTATGTGGTTTTAAGCTAAAAACAGACTTTTATTAAATGCTTAACCTATGTTAACATATTATTAAAAGTTTGTTGATTTTTTTGTAATCTTAAATTATCATCCGTATGAAGACAGTTTATAAGATTATAAAAGAATAAAATGATGAAAAACTGATTTGAAATCAGGTCAGTAAGATTCTCATACCAGCCCCCTGTTCACTAGAAGTAGAGTGTTTCAGTTTTCTGAAATTTCTGATGGAAAAGTATCTCACGCACTGTTATTAGGTTTTTGCATTATAATTAAAAACAAATTTTTGGTAATATGCACCAGTCCTTTTATTTCAATGATCCTTGGCGCCTCATTGAAAAAGGGGTCAGATCAGTAAGTCTAAACTTATTGTTTTTAACAGTTGGGCTGAAACTTTGCATGCAAATTTTATCAAATCCATTATATTTGTGTATTAAGCAATTTAAAAGCCACATTGAAAATAACGCTTTGGTCAATTGTCCACTCAGCTATGCTTATCCTTCAAATTGTTTGTTATAGTACCTTTGAGTTGGCCATTTGTGTAAATACATGAAAGCGTTATTTACTGAATTCCGCTACTGTGAGGGGGCAAGTAAATATAATGGAAAAATTAAACAAAAACGGAAACATTCAAAGAAATGGATTTCCACCTGAACTGTGTTTACTTAGTGTGTTAGTAAATAAACCAAATGACAATATGACATGAACTTAAAGCCTTATCGATTCAATAGGAGAATTAATTGCGTTGTTGAACCCTTTCAAATATCCATAGTCCGCGTTATAGTAGAAATCCATTACAGCATTAATGTGGATATTCATATATGATTTAAAGGTAACTGTTTTCTGTTTATGATCAATAAATCTAGGCCCCTGAATATGTTTGGTGTTATTTGAGGTTAATGAGCTGCCTGATTGATAAATCAATAAATAATCCATTCTGAGGAATTTACTATCAGTAATAGAAGTTTGTTTTCTGCGCTAAGATGGTGAAAATGTGAGCTCGTCAAATTTGTGCTGGACTCGTAGTTTTGTGCAATGGACGTTGAGAGTTGGCTGATTGATTGTGCAAATAGCTCAGTGGACTCTGGCTATGTAGGTATCTCAATGGGTCCAGTTACATTTAACTATTATCTTTTGTCAAATAGCTTTTGATCTACATTTTGTAGCACAAAGTGCCTGTGTACAGCTTGAACAATAATTTTCAATATATTGTGTTCCTTTTGAAATTTATGGAATTTAATTTAATTATTGGCATTGAAATGATTCAAATTTATTTTTTCCAGGATGACACATTGGGGCGACACTCTGTATCTCCAAGACTGTCTCGGTCACGAACAAGGTTTGACTTTTTAAAATTTCACAAAATAATTATAGCATTTTCAGTTAAGTTGATTTGATATTTAAAAAGTTCCTTTGTTGTTTAGCACATGGTTATTGGAAATTCTTAAGCTTTTTCATGTCAACCTACTGTTCAATTGTATTGACTTGGCCAAACTCAGGAATTGGCAACTTTCAATTAGCTGATGGCCTTTCAAATTCCTTAGAACATAAACGTTTACAGTCTCTTGACAAGAATTATAACACAGTTGTAGAATTTTAAAAATGTTTTTGTGTTGCTTACTTCTTGTGTTTTCTCCTTTTCCCTCAATTATTTCAATCTAGGTGAGGTTCTTTTTATTTTTTAGCTACTTACCTTTAGGAAAATTAGAGCATTGTTCCAAAAAGTAGGCTTCTGCTGCCAATGTCATTTTCTTTAATACTTTGAACCAAAAAACAATTTTGATTAGGTGGAGTTCAATATTTGGAAAAAAAATGTGATTACTCAGAATTTCCTTCACCAACAAAAAATTATCTTTACTTCAAAAAATAACAGTGGTGAGGGAAAAATATCTTTTGGGAAGCGTGGCTCTATCTAGCAAATATTAGCCTGTAAAAAACTGTCACTACTACTAAACCTCATTGACATTCTATCTCCTATCTTTCTCTTGATTGCACTAACACTCTTGTCTCTCTGTGTGTTCACCCGTAGGTCAAGGCCACGCTCACCTGTTGTACAAGCAATATATGATGGCGAGACAGACGAACTACGACCCAACTATGAGCAGCACACCCTATCGTCCTTTTCTCGTTCCAGATCGCCATCTCCCATCCGGCGAAAGATGGAAGATCTGTCCCTGTCTATGTCTATGACGTCCAACTCAGAGAAGCCATTTGTTGTCAGGAAGGTAAAGATAATAGTGACAGTCATGCTATTGACACCAGTGATTATTGATTATTTAAAAACATTTGATTATTTATCGCTTGCAAGGAAAGTTAGATCAATACTCAACATTCGACTTAATTCACTCTAGCGAAAGGAGATGCGAATGCGCGTTCACTTCTGACAGGATGTGGACAAATGTTGTATACTGACAAATGTTAAATTCTAAAAACATTTATTATTATAAATTAAGAAAATTATTTTCAATACTGATTAAAAATTTGCCAATATTTTTCAGCTTGATAAATCACTGATAGGACGAGTACCCGGGTCTCCCGCACCCAACTCATCATTCTCAAAAATCAGTACAACAAAAAAGAAGAAGAAGACATCCAGCTTAAGTGGTAGTTCCCGAAGCAGATCACTGTCCCCGTCCCGCATGTTGAGTCGATCTGTGTCACCATCTAGATTCGCAACAGGTAAGCTGTCCAACAAATACCCGAAACATTTGTCAATTTACAAAAGTTTTAACAGGTTTTTGTCAGATATACCATACACACCCTGGGCTTAAAGATTGGAATGCTAAAAAAGTTATACCATACCGGGGTGTTTATGGTTGCATTGAAACCAATATTTTCTCTACAGCTTCAATGTATTTGAATTAAAGTCTTTTGTTAAGATGTAGTCAAGGTTTAATTGAATGAAAAATGAATTTTGTAGATTTTCTCTCTGAAACACTATCTCCAATACAAGAGCCATGCTGCTCAAACTATAGTATGTATGAAATGGTAAAGACCAGTAACTAGGTGATTGGGATACCCAAAATTGAAAGGTATTACGGCAAAAGCCCGCAATTTTCGGACAGCCCACAATTTTCGGACACGTATGTATTTTTGAAAAAAGATCTCGTATACAGTGATCTATCTAGTTACTGGTTATTATAAAATCATGTTTTATAATTTTGTTGACTATTAAAAGACAGTTTATTTGACCACAGTGTCCAGGTCCATTCAGAAAAAATACAACAAATTGCTTCTAACTGCTTAATATTTACTTATTAAACATATTTTTAGTGTATTGGCGAATATGCCAATATCAATTTTGGGCTTGAAATGGAATAACACTAAAACTGGTTTCTGCTTCTGTGTTGAAGTTTAACTATCAAACTTATGTGTGGTGATTTGGCAATAACATACTAATCAGTTCTGCTTTGCTATTTATCTGGAAATTCATAACGCCTTGTTGATGCTTTTAACTTCAGATTTTTTTCATTTTTTCCAAAAAAAGTCAATATTATAACCTCTATGAGCAGCTCATTCATTTAAATGAAAAGTACTTACTAGGACATTTGATTCATAGCTATTTCAACAATGAACCAAGATGTACCAGGCGGCGTTCATCCTCATAATTTTGCACCCAAATAATTTACCCTGTTGATATATTTTGTAGTCATAGATTTACAAATAGAAATTTGATATAATTTTTGATGTTTCCATAGCAAAAGTGTGTGTGTTATTAATCCATCTAACCCCGTGTTTTTCTTCCTCTGCCTCTTGTTTAGAATATTGTCCTCACTGTCTCAACCCTCACACGGAAAAGAGCTGCACCGTATGTAGACTATATAAGAAGTATACTGGTCAGAAATATTGGGGACATTCCTATCACTACCATCCCCCTGGTAGCAAGCACAGGCACAAGACTGTCCAGGTAAAATAGGTCAAGAGGTCAACTGATAGTGCTTAGTTCTGTCAATAGGGTGTGCTAGTGTTGTTTTCAAGCAGACGTGTGTGCTTATATTTTGGCGGGAAGTCAACTTATGATCACACGCAACTTCAAAATGATTTTTAAAGAAAATTTAATTTTGGCGAGCCTTTTTCATCTTTTATGCAAAATTTTGGATACGAGAAAAAATTTTGTACCTCCCAGTTCTCTGCTTGATTGTAACATTGGCATACTGTGAAAGAAGTTTGTTTCTTTTTATTTGATTGTGTGGTGTGTGTAGATATCTATGGACTGTGGACACTGTGGTTGCACGTAAGCTAGAATTCTGTAAGTGTCCAGTTTATCCAATATGACTTTCAAATAATTGTCCATTACCATTGATTCGTTTATTCTAAAGATATAATTACTTACTAACTATAAAAATGTTTAAAAAAATCCATTTTAACAGAGCAGTCTTTTTAAAGCATTAGACTGAAACTAGTATCAGCAAGTTTTTGTCATTATTTCAATGAGTTTTTACCCAACCCATTTTGAGAAAACCAATTGTGCCTTTTTTGCATGGTTTAGAAGTTTTGTATTCGATAATCGGACACTCATATAATTCATTGTGGTCTTTTGAACCAGTGTGCCATGACAAACGTGTCTCTTTGCAGACCCCACATGGTACGATCGTTATAATTACAACTACTATCCCTACCGTGCTTACCAAGACTACGATTACGATTACTACTACCCGTACAATTGGTACGATCGTTATGGTGACCCTTACTACAATCGTCGGTACTCTGACCTTTACCCTAACGGTTACTATGATGATTACTATTACTATGACGACGTCTACGATAATGTGGGCTTCCTGCGCAAGTACACTGGCTATAACTCATTGTACACTAAAGCGCACAATGATTACTTGTACGATGTCTGGAAGTATAACATTGAACATCCGGACACCCCCGTAAAGGTAGGATAGTAGACTGGTCCGCTGATTGTTAGAAAAATGATATTTTATGGGTACAAATTTGTTTTCTTTAGGAGGCTGGTTTTATTGGACTGTTGAAGAAACTCTCTCTGCATTAGTTCAAATCTGGGGCCAAAACACAAATCAACTAGAAATTTTGTATACGAGCCCTTTGTTGAACATAACTCACTTGTTCATAGTGAGAAAAAATTCAAAAAAATCTATAAAGGGGTAATTTGAAAGCTTTGTATCCCATAAAATACTGGTCTTAAGACCAAGTTTTGACTTTTTTGGATACAGAGCTCTCAAATCACTCCTTACAGATTTTCTATAAGCTATGTTCAACAAAGGACTCCTACACAAAATCTCTAAGTAGTTGATTTGCATTGTGATGCCTGATTTGAACTAACAAAGATTTTTTTTTTTGTCTTTATCAAGTTATTATTGAACTACATGTATGATGCTTGATAGTTGATATATTCTAAAAGAAACCTGTGTTATTAATTAAAAAAAGTTGGCATGTAGAAGTCCGTCAGACTAAAATTCACACTTTTCTTTTAAGCCAGACCATAGGAAAGTTACGTTGTAGCATAAAGTAACACATTGGTTAAATAGGAAAAACATTTTTGAATGTTCCACCAATGTTTTCAATAACAATATTTTTCAACTCAGAGCAGAGCTTAAAAGCCAAGACACTATCTAGGGAATCCATGTGGCAGCTAGGTATTACCGTAAAGAAAACAATTGTTCAAAGCCAAATGAAGTGGTTGGATGGTCAAAAAAGCTTTCACATGGAATAAGTTATTTGTGGTATTTCATGGGGTATATAAAAACTCATGTTTATCTTTCAATTTAATTTCTTGCAGGTCGTCAGAGATCCTGAATATGTCGGCTCAACGTATATTCCATCGAGACCCATCTTAGAGAGTACAGCATATGATACATCATATGGTAAGTTTGTCTAGGACAAAACATCCAGCTGACTGAAGACCGGATGAATACTTTTAGTTAAATATTAAAATAGATTACACTTTCTTTATTTGGTTTTTGGCAAAGTATTTAACAATAATTTGAAGACAAAATAAAGAACTGATGAAATTCATGTTTTTGATAAACTTTTTTTAATAACTTTTTACCTCATTGATGAATGTACTTAATACTATTATTTCGTATATATATTTGTTTCAACCTAATTAGGTCTTGGTAGATTTAGAGTAAATACCTGTTGCTTCAACGTCGAGACCTAGTTTGGTTAAAAGAATATATACTAGGAAATGTTAAGGAAATGTGTCATTGGCCAACTAGAAATTAGTTCAAGAAAATTTAGTGTTATAAAATAGTTAAAATATTGTTTCTTTTCAGTCTCAGATATGTACGACCCATCATCTCCACGTTACCGCTACTATCGGTCACTGAGTCCAACAAGGTACTCTCCCAGTACATATTACCAGACTGCTCGAGCCAGGGACATTAGCCGACGAGTGGATGAATCAATCAGACGTAGCCAGTCACCCTTCCTTTATGTAAATACTTTTTTATATGGGATACAATGAAATCCACTAACTTAAGTAATGGATTTCATTGTATTATCATCTTTTTGTAATTTTGGTTGGATTTTATATTTTATGATTTTTTCTGGGCCACATTTCACAATTAAGACCATTATGCTGTACCATCACGATTATTTGTAACTTTTTACTACTCAGTTTGTGATTGTCACCAGCGGACTGTAGTTCAATCTAATGGGCAGTATCAAAACTGGATCTGGGCTTTATATAGGTTGACAAATTTTTGGAATGCAGTCTAAAAATTGAAATTCTGAAGAGTTTTAAAAACCATAAATCAAAACATGTAAAAACTGCAGATTTTAATACTTTTAAAACAAGGTTGAACTAATAGAGGAAGTAAATTTAACCAAATTACATTGACTTTTCTTTTAGACCTATTAAGCTGTGTATCACCCGCCGTCCCAAAATTTCAGAGTAAGTTGAGTGTTTCCTTTTGTGGTGTTTAATGTCCTAACCTTTGTTTTCTGATTGTTAACAGAATGAAAGCATTGACCAATTAGCTGATGATTTGGAGAGATCACGAATGGACAGGAGGTACATCTATTAACAGCTGCATGTCTGTTCAGGTTGTTATTCACTCGTTATCTTCTGTTCTCTTACTAACATAATTAAAAGTTACTGTTATTGTACTGTATTCTCCCTATTATATGCCCATGCTTACGCATTGCGCGGCAGGGTGTTATTCACTCGTTATCTTCAGTTCTCTTACTAACATAATTAAACGTTACTGTTATTGTACTGTATTCTCCCTATTATGTGCCCATGCCATACGCATGGCGCGACAGGGTGTTATTCACTTGTTATGTTCTGTTCTCTTACTTAAATTCAACAAGTGTAATGATTACAGCACTGTTTTCGCCCTTATACTTCCCCATGACCTACGCAAGGCTTGGCAGGATGTACAACTGTCATGTATATACATTGTTAAGAGCTGCATGTGTGTTCAGGTTATTATTCACTTGTTAAGTTGTTGTTGCTATCTAACAAAAAAGTATAACTGTATTCTCCCAAATAAGTGCCTGTGCACAGACATGTCATGGATAGGGTGTCCATGTGTATATCTGTTACGAGCTGTATGTTTGTTCAGATTGCTATTCAATCAAAATGTTGTGTTCTCTTACTAGCATCACTGTTACATTCAGGTGTACTGTACTGTATGCTCCAACCTAGTAAGTGCTCATGCCTTGTGGAAATATTCATCTCTTTGAGCTCTATTCATTACCGGCATAAGTATGTACATTCCGACCCCCTAAGAGGGTACCTATTTGTCGAATTGAATTAGAATAAATTAGAGATAATTTATTCCACAAATAGCAGAACGTGCCCCTGCAGTCAAAGAGATAATTATGTTTACTCTTTCCAGTCTAGTGAGGTTTATTCACAGGAATGATAATTTAGTTTTACGATCCCCTGTTTGAAAATCATACTAAATGCCGGTAATGTTATTGATATGGTGACACTCATCTATTTTACTAAAAAGTACTGACTGTACACTCTTTTAACAAAGTTTTGATTTTGGACTATTTTGTGCACAAACTGCACTGTATGATCATCTTCATGTTCATGTTGAATGCATACAATATGGCCCAGTGTCACAAACAATGTTTTACTGAAAAATTACACTGGGTGCAAAGCATAATTCTTACTTAATCCAAAAAAACTTTCTTTTGAAACAAAGCCCTGATATAACTGAAATGCAGATTAAAAATTTGACAGGAATATCATTGGATGGGATTGTGGGATGATTTATCAGTTGGCTTACTCATTTTGTTCTTATTTGAAGCCCCTTATCCTTTGGAAATGGTTAAATCTGATTAATTTGTAAATATCTTATAACTGATTATTTTTTTAATTTCTTCTTTTCAGTGCTGCACCCTCAAACACCAGTTTATCTAGAAGTTTGAATACATCATGGATACCACCGTCGTCAAGGCTACCATCGTCATCAAGGCGATACAGAGAAATCATGGACAGAAGTTTAGAAAGGATTTATTCAAACATGTATCGAAATGCCAGGACTTACAATAATTACTACTGATCATTGATGTATGAACAAATGGAATACATCATTTCTGCTCTTGAGAATTTAATTACATTCCTATTGAAAATTGAAAAGATTTTTTTTCTTACTGAAAAATTTTGACAGAATTTTTTCTTACCGAGTTCAATTAAATTGCACTATTCTTTTATGGCTTTAATTAAACTTCTTTTTGTGTTGCTATTAATCGTGGAGATTAGGATTATGTACATTAAAGGGATTACTTCTCAGGGATAATCTTACCAAATCTTTTGAATACTCTCACTCCATATCTTATGTAGACTTAGGTGCTTGACTTTTGTAAAGTTATAATCTATCTTTTTGTAATGTCTAGCACGATAAACATTCGGTTTTTTATATTTTATTAAATGTAACTTTGTAAGTTCAAAGACATTTTGTTCAATTCTAAATGGAAATTTTAGACTTTTTGAGGTGTAAGCGTGTTTAGTTTTATATGATGCTGAAAATTAGAGAATGGTTAATTTGTATATAATATTGCTTTTAGAAAATGTTAAAGATGTAGACACCAAATATGTTCAATTTATTTAGCATTAAACGGTGTCTTGTATTTGTGCAACTAAAATAATTGTAGGGTATATTTTTTATTTGTTTTCTTAAATTATTAGCTAGCCATTAAGAGATTCAATCCATTTACTGTTTGTTTGACGTTTTTTGTGTCTGTCCATGGTTTTAATTTTTAATAAAATGTAAATTAGATACTTGTTGGATTTTTTTATTCATGACAAAAATCGGACGATCTAAACACAGAACAGTTGCAAAACATTAATCGCTTCTTACAAGTGTAAAATTAACAACTATTCTAAGATGTTTCATCTTTTCTTTTACTCAATTTGTTCTTGTGTGCCATTGTCGATATTACATCGAGTCACATTCGCCGTCTCGATGAACGTTTCGGAAGAAGCAAAGGTATTCATATCAGTTCAATAGAATGTAACGATTTAATTCATAGCAAAAAAATTAACACAGCCGACATCATTCAACAGTTGAGCATTTCATATTGCTAAGTACCGATTTATGATTTTAAATGTCTACAGGTTTGGGGTGATATATTGGTTATTAACACATCGTTGGGATTGAGAAAATTGCCTTGAAAAGTGACTCTTCGAAGTGACCACCAACTCGCCAAAATATCCCACTTCGTAAGGACAAACGCGCCATTTAGACTAGGAAAATATCAGTGGCGGTCACCCACTTTTAAGTCAAAACTTTCGCTTTTTTTTCTTCTTAAAAATGCATAAGCCCTATTAGTGACCATAAAAGTCATAAAAATAAATTGCACTGAAATTTGC
>JAOXYC010234125.1:0-10549 GCA_028565715.1 Phoronis pallida
AGAAGTGAAGCTATTGTGTAAATTTTGTCACCCACCCATCCCTATTCCCTTATTTGTTACCACTTGAGTTTATTGTATTCTCTGGGCGCTTTCATTTGCCCATCTTTGCAGAGAGCTATATTTATATGTATCATTCTTATCGTTTACTTTTATAATAAACATTTTCAACCTGTTTTAAAATTTTCCTATTTTTTTGTTAATTTTTTCAGTTTTTTCTATTTCTCATTTTTTTCAACCTACTTGTATTCATTTCTCTCTGCAAACCGAGCTCGAAACATCTCTCCAACAAAATATTAACCAAGATAAACATTATTTGGAGCAAAACAAAAGTAAACTGTTCTCACACTTAAAGTGGCAAAAAGGTTCTTTTTGTGTTAATTTTTTATAGCAAATTCCACTCTTTTTGACGTATTAAGAAAAACTACATGCGGGTATACAAAAACATTTAACGATTGCATTTGGTTTGTCTATCTATGTACTTTCAGACACAATAAAAAAAGAGTTGTTTTATCCTTCAGGTTATGAGCAGTAACCCTTTAAATCACACCACCTTTCCTATTTTGATGAAAATCAAAATCATGTTCAGTACCCTTTCTAACCAGGTTGGCATAGTTTAATATCAGTTTAAGTTAAAAAATCATCACGAAGACGCAATTTTAATTTAGGAATTTGACATTGAAGGGACACAGTACCCATTGCTTGGGGGCAATTTGGGTAAATGTTGGAACCCATTTAGTCTTCAATATTCCTAACTCGTTTGTAAATAAAACTGTGATCTTTTCACAAAACAACTCACGCACATTCATAGTTCTCCCCCCCCCCTTTAAGCGAAATAAACACTAGGCAAATGCTTTGAGAATTATCAATTCTCGAAATACCATGCCCGTAGCACGGGGGTCAATTGCCCCCAAAGCAGTTTGAGACGTGCCTTTTTTGAAAGAAATATTATTATAGCAATTTTTAAGACAAGTGCCCTTTTTATGGATATACCACTTCAAATCATAAATACCGTATGTCAAGTTCAACATAAATCAATTCTGCCAAAAACAACCATTGCTACATTTGCGGTTGATTTGTCCTTATCAACTGCAAATGTAGCAATTTTTAAAAGTTGCTACATTTGCAGTTAGACATGGCAACCGCAAATGTAGCAAAAACCACAAATGTAGCAATTTTTTAGGGTTGCTACATTTGCGGTCGGACATGGCAACCGCAAATGTAGCAAAAAACCACAAATGTAGAAATTTGCTACATTTGCGGTAATTGCTACATTTGCGGTTGCCACATCCCATAGTTTAAAAAATCGCACCGTGACCCCTATTCTTTTTTAGATTATTTGGCTAAGCAATTGTTGAATCAATATTCTTTTCTTTTCATTAAGACACCAAATGGTGTAATTTCGATATTTATGTTTGACGTTGTCCTAATGTTGTCAAAATACAGTTACAGACGGAACAACCTCTCGCTAAACGAATGTACCGCAGCACAAAAAAGGTTGCTGGAAAGGGTGTTTCATCGGCTGTTCACCATCATTTAATTGACTCACATCATGAATTTACCAATGAAGATGTTGACATTTATGTAAGGAAAAACTGGTTCCAAAGGGGTGTTTAAGAAGTAATTTCATCAAGGCACACAGTCCATCTCTTAACGAGCTTGGAGGTGCCAGATTCAAACTGTCGTCTGCTTGGGACGGAAACGTACATCATCTCTCTTGTAGATAATTTTGAATTGCTTAAGATGTTCCTTTCCCACCAGCTATTCGATGTGGTACATAGCCTACGTTTCTTGAGAGGTTGTTCAGTGTCTCCTATATAATATTCTTCACAATGCCTATACCATTAACTATACCACAGACTTGGTCCTTCGGAGGTTTGTCCTTATGATGAACGAGTTGTCGGCGTAGAGTGTTAGTAGGTTATTTGTTTACAGCGATGTGCGACTTTTTAACCCTGTATTGTATATTTTTCTGAGAAGAGCATGCTGATTAATACGAGTCATATTGGTAATAAACAAACTTCAATCATGTGAACATGTACAAGTCATAAAGTTGATCATGATGCTAACTGGTCTGTGCTGGAGTGATCATTGTGGCTCAAGGTTTGAACGACTCGCAAAATCGGTAAGGCTCCAAAAAACGTCTCTAGGTTTATCACTAAATAGAAGTGAAAGGTGTAATTATTAAAATTGTGAGTATCTACTCGAAACCAGAATGCATTGCGATTTTGTAAACAACAATGGCCGCCCGCAACTCGCCTATTAAAACACGTAAAATATTCGTGTTTTGTAATGTTGGCGGTCTAAACCTGTTTCAAACAAAAATCTGAAACCAAAATCACCGCAGCAGCTTCCAGTTTATTTTGAGTACCGTGTAAACTCAACGCAAATTAAAACAATTAAAACAAATTAAACAATTATTATACAATTGTGGTATATGTTTAGACCACACTGGTTTTGAAATCAGGCTCAGGTAATTTGATTTATAACGCATGTTATTATCATTCAATTTATCGAATGCATAATGGATGCTTTTATTTTTTGAATCTGAAAAAAATTCTGACCCATCATGGGACTCGAACCCACGGCAGCTTGCAATCTAGGCAAGTACTCTGCCAACTGAGCTAATGATTCAAGGGGGATACTGGTCCTGTCATGGCTGTCTCATTAGCTCAGTTGGTAGAGTACTTACCTAGAATGCAAGCTGCCGTGCGTTCGAGAACATTTTTTTTCAGATTCCAAATTTTTCTATATAATTAACTGTCGTCACAGCAATGGTCGGCTAACTATATCCATTTATAATTCAGCTTCTATTTTTTCACACAAAAAACAGTAGGCCTACGTATAGTGCAAAAACAGGCGGAAGAACGTCTCACTTGCCGCTATTCTAGTAGATATACGTCTGGCGCGCTGGGGCATTATTGCCAGCTTTTTGACGCACTTAAACCGCTGACTTTTGCTGTTTCACCGTGGTTGACTGCTCATTGTTTAACTTCTTTGGTCGCATTTTTGGGCATTTTTGACGCACTTTTTTGTAGGCGTTCTTCTGGCAGAAAAGCGCCTAGCCGTTCGTCTGTTGTTCTTTGCTTCTGTACATACATTTTTGAATGGTTGTTCGTACAGGTTGCACGCGTCTCGTCAGTGCTAATACTTCTGTCCACATGGACTTCGGTGATACTTGTGAACGAACAGGCTCTAGCGGCGTGACATACATCTGTACGTGCCTGAATGGAAGAGAGCCAGATATGATGGACGACTCGCGAATGAAGTGCGCTGGTTGGTATTTTACTCGGCGAAGCACTGCACTAAGTTGGACTATTAAAAACAAATATAGGCCTATACTTTCTCGACTAATTACCATGTCGTGTGATAACATTATAATCAAAAGCTGCAACCTTTTATTGAAAAGAATTCCTGATACAGTTCAAGTTATAAAGAAAATAAATAAACTTCACCTAAGGTACAACTGAATTCCTGCACTTAAAATTAATGTGAAAACGTCAATGTTCAAACTTATTTTATAGGTTGCAAGCGTAATGATGGTAGCCGAATAGACTTAGGCCAGAAATACCAGATGTCCCTTTTCAGCTTGAAATACATCTGCACATGCGTGAAAGGACCAAAACCATACACACACGACAACTCGCCTAATCATATCGAGTGCCTCAACAATATTATTCGCCACCGAATAACTTTATTAGTGTCTTGAAAATAAACAAATTCAAGCGGTTTGAAGTCTGATTTATGCTCCTGTTTAAATGTACATGCATGTAATACAATTCAAGGACAGCACCCTTTAGAGACCACTAGAGCTAGGAATGTTCTTGAAGTGTGGTAGGTGAAAACATTATTATGTACCAATTGTAAAATAAAAATCAGGGGTCACCAACTTTGACATCGGCGTTACCAGAATGCTCATTTTCGAATATTTTCTTTATTATCATATCGAGTGCCGCTACTATATAATTCGCCAATAATTTTAAAGTGTCTTGAAAATATTGCCAATAAACAAATTCAAGCGGTTTGAAGCCTGATTTATGCTCCTTCCTAAAAATACGACTTTTAAAAGGGCAGCATCATTTAGACACCAGCTAGGAATGTTCTTGAAATGTGGCAGGTGAGAAGATTATTATTATTTATTAGACATCAAACCTCCAGTTAGGAGAAAATACAAAAAAATTATTTAAAAATCAAGAGACTGAAGCACTGATTAAAAACCTTTAAAAGTCGTTTTCCAGGAGTCTCACCAGGGAGTGCTCCAAGGACCCTGGCTTTGCAGAACAATGACGTCATAAATCACATTTCTTATAGTAACGGAAGAATTAATCAAGTAAAACGAATGTACAAATGTTATCTTGGGGGTTTGAAAAAACCCGAAAAATAGCATTTGTATACAGTCGTTTTAATTGATTGTTTCTCCTCATTTTAAAGCTGTCTAACTTTTATAGCAAATATACTTTCAATTATATAAATTATAACTTTCTACATTTTGAGAAAATGAACGGTTGTATTTATTTAAAACTGTAGTTTTCTCCAGCAAAATATCAAACAAAATGGCAAACACTTTATACTGAGCTAAAATGTGTTTGACAGTCTGAATTTTAAAAAATTGATCAATTTTAAAACCAGTCCAAAATTATTTATATTTGAAGTCGATTATTTTCAGATTCCGTCAAAACAGCGGCATATTAATTTTCTTACTTGAAACACACCAATGATTAATTTGCAGCATGTAAATAATGTAAACGAAGTATGATTTTTTTTTTGTTTTAGCAGGTTGGTTACCACACTTTCATGCTTGACTCCTCTGCAAGCCGAAATGCAAATCTACATATAGTGAGAAATGTTCACTTAAGCTTTTTTGTCATGTTTGATGATGCCTATTCACAACTTACTGTAATTACGAATTGAAGGTGCATTTACATTATGTTTCAACAATCGAAATATGATGGTAACATAATTCATTGTACTCTATAAAAATGCCTGCATAGTGGACTTTAATGTTGCAAATATATCAAAATTTAGAAAAAAAACTGTGTGCTAGGTATATATGCTGGTGTAATGTATAGCTTTTCAAAGAAATGTTTGTGCCAGGTAGGGTAAAATAAAATATTCATTCTAATGAAAATGAAAACAACCCTGACTCATTGAGCTTGTATGCATTGTGTTTTCTGAATCACAAAAGTCTCAGAAAGGTGTAATATTTGGAGTTTTTTTCTTAAAAAAACACGTACATGTACCGGTACAACAGTCTTCCGCAATATACATAAACAATCTATATATTCATGGAACTATATCGGATGGTGTTTCTTTGGTTCTTCAGGAAACCTACATCAAACGCCGTGATTCAATAGTTGATAATCTTATGATACGGATATATAATTCAGGTTACTTTAAAAATCCAAGATCCTCGAGGTCGTCACGACCTCTTTGCGGGGATGTTGATGTGTGACGTCAGAATTCTGTTCTCGTCTATGTCGTTGTTTTTAGAGATTACGTATGTTAGTGTCCCAAGCAGACGATATTTTGTGACGAACCCCGCCGTGTTTGTTGAGAGAGGGGTTGTCACATTTTACAATTATTCCCTCCTTAATACCTCTTTTAAACCAGTATTTTTCTCTCTGCTAATAATGTCTACATTATCATTAGAGAAAGTGTGATTGTGTTCATGTAGATGATTATGAACTGCTGAAGGTGTTCCTTCTCCACCAGCCTTTCGATGTGGTACATAGCCTACGTTTCTTGAGATGTTGTTCAGTCTCCCCTATATAATGGGGATGCAGGTGGCTCAGTGGTAGAGCGTGAGCCTCTTAATCCAGAGGTCCACTGTTCAAACCCCAGCAGGCGCCGCATTTGTGTTTTTGGACAAAACACTTAACCCATCATGTCTCTCTCCACCCAGGTGTAGAAATGGGTACCAGGTTCGGAAAGTTGTAGGAATCTGAATGTAAGCTGGTAGCGCTAAAAATTGCGGCTCCGCTGATTTGAGAATTTTATTTGAATGAACAGTTCCGCAACGTGGGATAATAATCTTTGTAAAGCGCTTTGAATAAAAAGCGCTATATAAGCACCGGCATTATTATTATTATTATTATAATACTTTTCACGATGAAAACCATAAACTTTACCACTGACTTGGTTCTTCGGAGGTTTGTCCTTGGGATGAACGAGTTGTTGGCGTAGGGTGTTATTAGGTTATTTGTAAATAGCAATGCATGTGAAATTTCACTGTGTCACCCTGTATTACTAATATTTTTCTGAGAAGAGCATGCTGATAAATACGAGTCAAATTGGTAATAAATAAACTTCAATCATGTGAACATGTACAAGTCATAAAGTTGATCATGATGCTAACGTATCTACTGGTATGTGCTGGAGTGATCATTGTGGCTCAAGGTTTGAACGACTCGCAAAATCGGTAAGGCTCCAAAAAACGTCTCTTAGTTTATCACTAAATAGATGTGAAAGGTGTAATTATTAAAATTGTGAGTAACTACCCGACTAGAAAACAAGAACATTTACTTCAATAGTCTTTTAGTTTACTTCCAGTGTATTCTGACTGTCTATAAAACGACGAATTCAAAAATATCCGTTTACGTTTATGTTGTACAATTTTTAAAATGAACTACTATCTTATGCAAGAGAAGGTTTTAGCACGATGTAATCAAACAAATGCAGTTAAAAAACTGTATTTGAGTGACCACGTCCTTGCTTAAACATTCATGCAACATGATGAGTTCACCTTCATAAAATTTGCTTTCTGTGCAGTTGTCAGTCAGCTAGTACATTTTGCATGGCAACTCGTAATATGTAAATAATTGCAGATGTCTACCTCGTGATCTGATTCCGGTATATAAGAGGTGTCAGTTGGTAAAAGATCCTCAGGACTGGAACTGCATAACAAACATACTAAGCTGCCCTAACAGTAAGTCTTATATTAGGGATGCATTCCAGATTCCAGTATTCGCAAACATACTACTGTTCATAATGTGACCGTTTTTTGTGACTATCTCACATATTTTCATACTGTCATTTCTCGAGAAGTCATAGATAAGATTATAGAAATATAAGGATCAGGATCAAGAATGCATTGATTTGTTGATTGAATAGATGTTGAAAGTGTGAACCGTAAAAGGTGATGGCAATCTGGATGCGTCTTATATGAATTCGAATATAAGGATAGTTAAGTGATAAAAAAGTTTATGTTTAACCAAGCTAATATAATAAAAGACTGTTACAACAAATCGAATGCGACGGCAATGGCAGTAATAAACATCACTTTTTTTGTTTCAGCTTGTCTGGACCGAGGTTTTCAACTGCGACAGAAATTTGAAAAGTGGGTTGAGAAGAGAGATGGGGCATCTTTCAGCTGTGAGTGCACAAGTACATTACCGGCGTCCTCATATCGTAAAGAGCCCGACCCCTATCTCAAGATACGGCCCCCATACGCAAGCTGTTACCGAAATGGTGAGTCGTTTGATTCTATAAAGCGCAAATGCCCAACTTGATGCATTTAAAAACAATAAACAACCTTGGACATTTTCAGCGCATTGTACGTTCGGATTGATCAAGCAGATATAAGGAAACCAACATGAACAAAAGAGTCTTAGTGAATTAAAACAAGCAAAAGAAATTAAACAACTATTATACAATTGTGGGATATTTTTAGACAACACTGGTTTTGAAATCAGGCTCAGGAAACTTAATTCATAACGCACGTTATTACCATCCAATTTATTGAATGCATAATGTATGTTTTTGTTTTTGGCATCTGAAAAAATTCTGACCCATCATGGGACTCGAACCCACGGCAGCTTACAATCTAGGTAAGTGCTCTACCAAGTGAACTAATCAGGCAGCAATGACAGGAACAGTAAATCATACAGATTCAAGGGGGATCGGTTCCTGTCATGACTGCCTCATTAGCTCAGTTGGTAGGGGACCCCGGGGTAGGGGACTTACCTAAAATGCAAGCTGCCGTGAGTTCGAGTCACAAAGAACATTTTTTCAGATTCCAAATTTATCTATATATACTCGTATAATTAATTGTCGTCACAGAAGTGATCTGTTAATTATAATACAAATAATGAATGTTTATGAGTTCAATAGTGCAATTATTTTCATGAGTTGAAAGATTGGGCGGTTTATTCAACGAGGCGAATTTATAACTATAAAAGTTGGACAATGGTCTGATGTGTCTGAAAGTAATATACCAGATAGAGAACTACTATTTGTTGTAGAGAATTTACAATGAATATGATCAATTAATGTAGCATGTGTATTTCCAAACCTTGTTGGGTACGTAATTTTAGGAGCAAAGTGTAAATTAAGCATGTTATCAAAAAATGAAGCATGTTTTTGAAAATGTCCTAAATCTAAAAGATCAATATTGAAATCTCCAGTTAACATAAGGTTCTTATTTTGAGAATGCAATTTAGTTAAAAAATTCAGATAAAAAATCGTCTATGGTTCTATTTTCGTTTGAGGGTGGTCTATAAATATTGAGTAAACCCATTGTTTTGTTATCTATAGTTTTCAAATTAACTAATAATCCCTCAAATGTTCTATATCCATCACATTTTTCAATGTTGATAATCTTAATTGAATTATTTATATACATTAATAAACCTCCATGCTTAGAACAATTTGGATTCAATGGTTTGCATATCATATGATAGCCATCTAAATTGAATAATTCAATGTCATCATTAGGATTCACCCATGATTCTTGTAGACATAAAACATCTAAAACAACTTTATTTTGATTAAGTTGGTTGATTAATAACTTAAGCTGGTTTAATTTTGAATTAATAGATTGAAAATTTAAACTGAAAATACTTAAACTATCGTTTGATGTTGAATCCAATACCTTTTAAGTCCATTAATGTCATAATACAAAGATTTTTTAATAGTGAAAAAAATGTTTTCATCATTAAGATGAAGTGTATTAATGAGATTATTTCTAACGTCACCACCAAAATTTGAAAAAATATCAGAAGTTTTGAGTGCAATATCACCTTCATGTAATAATGAGTTATTCACGTTAATGGAGTCAAAAAAGTCCATGCTCTACCTACTTGAACAATATTTGTATGATAATCATGTTTCTGGAAAACATAAAACAAATGACAAAATGCTAACCAAATGTAAAAATTATTTACAACATTCAACCAAATCATTTACCTAAAAAAACTGAATGTAAATGATTACCTACACTAATAAATATATTTTATAATACAATTATAATGTATATGCCAGTGGAACAGTCCAATAATATTTGCGAAATTCTAGAGTTCAAAGTGTGTATGGCAGGTTCCATCGGGACTCAGGTGTTCAAATGTCCAATATATAGGCCCTTCTGTACAAACAATTTTGAATGGTTGTTCGTACAGGTTGCAGGCGTCTCATCAGCGCTAGTACTTCTGTCTACATGGACTTTGGCGACACTTACGAACGAACAGGCTCTAGCGGCACGACATACATATGTACCTGCCTGAACGGAAGAGACCCGGATATGATGGACGACGCGGGTCATACTCACATTGACTGCCAAGTGAAGAAGACATCGCCAGCTGGTATGTGATTATATATTATCGCTAGTATGTATCCCTCACATCAGATCAATTTTGGTCAAGAAAAGACTGGTGCATAAATATCTAACGCTGTAGACTACTAATGAGAATAATTCCTTATATAATTAAAAAATACAGAAAGTAAATAAAAACCTCACCTAAGATACAACTGAGTTCCCGCCCTTGTCAACGTTTTAACTTTTTTTATAGGTTGCAAGCGTAATGATGGTAGCCGAATAGACTTGGGCCAGAAATACCAGATGTCCCTTTTCAGCTTAAAATACATCTGCACATGCGTGAAAGGACCAAATCCCTACACCAACGACAACTCGCCTAATCATATCGAGTGCCTCAACAATATTATTCGCCACCCAATAACTTCATTAGTGTCTTGAACAGAATATTGCCAATAAACAAATTCAAGCGGTTTGAAGTCTGATTTATTCTACTTTTCAAAATATACATGAAATACGATTCAAGGGCAGCACCATTTAGACACAAGCTAGATGTGGCAGGTGTGAAGATTTCATGTACCAATTGGAAAATAAAAATCAGCGGTCACCAACTTCGGCGTTACCAGGACGCCAACTTTGGATTATTTTGCTACTTTGACAATTTGTCAGACTCACACAAAAGTGCCATATTCAGATCTCTTGACGAACAAGTCTCGCTAGTTTTCTTCAAAAAAGCTTGTTTGTCAAATTTACGATCGATAGGCAAATGCTACGTTTGCTTCATAGAAATAAAGAATAAAAGACCACCAAACGAACACGCAAAATCGGCCAAAAACTCATAATGAAACGTTGAAAATTCATCCTGATTTGCAATTTCAATGCAATACATGCATTAACAACCGTCGACAAGGCAGTAAAATCAAATTGGCAAGTCAAAAGTTGCAATTCCAGACTTGCTTTATTGGCAAACAATGGCATTCGACCCGAGAAGCAAGGAAAGTTCATTCTGACAAGGCACATTGATTT
>JAOXYC010234236.1:0-15128 GCA_028565715.1 Phoronis pallida
TTTCGGCGGTTTATTTGGCATCGAATTCTGAGATATCCACGTGTCTCAATGCAAGCCAACTACCACTGTTGTGCCAAAGGGTGTATATGCTGACAGCGGGAAGTTGAAGAACTTGGCGAAGTATCCGTGGTTGAAAGAAATAGCATTCCACAAGTTATCTACCCCCGGAGTTTGTCCACATAAACAGACGACTTTCCGGAAGTGAACGGGCATTCGCGTCTCTTTTCGCTAGAGTGACTTAAGTCGGATGTTGAGTATTGACGTTGATGTATGAAATATATTCAATTTTTTATCTGAGCTTGACACAAATTGTTAATTATCTTGTTTACTGGAGTGACTAGAAGCTTGTTTTCCAGAACAATTCCCTGTCTCACTGTCACTAACATGTTGCAGAAATATAAAACACAACTTGACAAATATCTCTTTACATTCAATTGATCAGTCAAAATTTGTTGGTTAAAGTAACTGTCTCTGCGTTGGTCCAAATTCGGCATCAAACGCAAAACCCTTAGAGAAATTATGTGTATGAGTCCTTTATTGAACATAACTTACCTGCATCTGAGTTAAAAAATTCAAAAACATCTGTAAGTTTAAATTTCAAATTTTCACCAAATAACAGTAACAAATACGTTACAAAACAAAAATATTTCTGGCCACATTCAGAAAACAATTGCTCACTGAAATATGATTTTTCAAATAAGTCTACAACTGGCTGAACGAACCCTTCATTACCAGAGCTACATTGAAACATGTTATTGATCGAACAGAGGTTTGGACCTTATTTAAAGCAGAGTGTCTGATCAGATTGCAAAATCATCGATAAACCTGATCACCAGAATTTACAGTGCATTTCAATTATCAACTGACATTGGTAAACTGTCAGGATGATGACAGTTTTATTCAGATAGTTTATGTCAGAAATCATGTGAGTATGAAGTTCTGGTAATTTCCATTTGTAATTCAAATTTTGACTTATTTTAATATTTGTAATTACTTTTAAGTTAAAAGACCTATTTTTTTCAGGACTAGCCTTTCACTTTTCTCAGATGAGAAATGTGAGTGTTTATTATTAGGGGTAGGGGTTAAAGCTAGTGTCGCATCAGTTATGGGAATGGTCGTGACCAGTTTTGTCTTCAATTTTAATTGATAAAAGAGACAGAATGAGGATTGTGCTTGGCAGACGTGCCTTTTTTCAGTTACCACAGAGACTGAGAGCATATTTTATTAAGAGGGTATTATTTTTGCTTATTTCTAAGCGCGGTTTTATTGAGATTTCCTTTAAAAATCAATATTTTGAAGTTCAGTGAAAACAGTTTATTTGAAGTAAAAACAAATTACATTGATTTGATGTTAAATATGCACACATGAATAAATTGAGATCAAAGCTTTTTGGAATTTTTAAAAATTGACAAGGTTAAAATAGGTGTGTGGAATCCCTACATTCAAAGTATGAAGCTTAGGTTAGAACTCACAAATAAAATGAAAATGTTTGGTTCTTGTATATAACAGTAAAAAATGGCCTCTTAATTGCAAAATGTTAAATTCAAATGTTCGTGTAGTGACGAGCACAAGTAGTAGTACTTTAATAAAAACAACCAAGTTTTTAAGTCGCAACATGTTTCGATGGAACTTCCACCATTGTCAAGCTTTATTTGCAGAATGACTAGCCTCAAGGCTGCGTACAAACACATAATCATGACATGCAATCAAGAGTCAAACAAAAATATGGAACGGCATATGAACAACGAACTAATACAAGTAAATGTTATTTACAAAAAAACACAGAGTTACTGGATCCAGGATGGCACATCCAAAAGCTGAAATAGTGACATAAACAACAACATAGAATCAATTAAATGGTGGTAACCGAATTTTAGGTTTTGTCTAAAATAAACATGAATTAATGCAGTCACATTTTTATTTATGTCATCAAGTTACAAAAAGAAAATAAACTAGCCATAATATTCACATCAAGTGGAATTACATGTATTTGTTGCGGGATTATCTCCAGCCATTAATCTCAACAAATGCTCGGTTAGACACTTGTGAGTCTTGAAAATCAATAGTTTTTAAGTCTCTGGAGTTAACATGTTCAAACGTATTAATGGTCAGACACTAGATAAAGCTCAATGTATCAAAAACATTTAATTATCATCATTTCTAAACAAATGTTGATCATTTATCAGATTTCCCTCCTGTGCTTACAGTTGCAATTTAAATTCAGATGATTTTAAAAAACATACAGAGTGAAAATCAAAATTTCAAGATTACTGGCTTCCTCTGAATTGGTCAATTTTGTAAAAAGTCATTTGTTAACTCTGTGCCAATATATTATTTTATATGTTATAAAGCAGGAATTGACTGCTAAATTATTATTTGTATTGTGTTTATATATTATTATTTGTATTAATCTAACTGTTTGTATAATTTACATTGTAAAGTGCTTAGAAATTAGGCGCTATATAAAACATATATTATTATTATTATTATTATTATTATTATTATTATTATTATTATTTTTATTTTTATTATTATCATTATCATTATCATTATCATTATTAAGGGAAGATAGTTGAGTATTTTGTCTTGTATCTTAATTAATACAGTAATGACAATCAACTGTCCGGGTTTATGATACCTGCACTTAGTCTTGTAATTACTCTTATCCTAGTTTCTTATTTATTAGTGTTACCATGGTGATTGTATCAATACCTGTATGAGCTTAGGTAAGACAAGTTCTACTCAGCAACAGTTATAAACAGTTGAACAATGCATGTCTTGAACACCAACTTTAATTGAAGACGTCATGTCAGTCAGGCAGTTGGTGGATAATTAGCTTAGATTTTCAGTTCAGAAAGTGCCTTCGAGTTGAAATTCAGATCATAACTATCCTTATATTAGAATTCATGTAACAAACTCGTATACTTTGTATTAGGAGTTTGCTACTTTGATATAACTTAGCAGAGTACACAAGTACTGAATCACGTGAAAAGCAATGTGCGCGACACGTGCATAATACTTTAGAACGTAAATAATTGTAAAGTTCAAGAACGTAAAGAATTGAAACTCTCACATTTTTTCGCAAATTGGTGATGTTAAGAGATAAAATGATTCTTATTCATGGGAAGTAATACCAACTTTTATTGGATTCGATTTTGAAAAATCATAGAACTCGCCAAAGGCTCGTTCTATGATTTTTCAAAATCTCATCCAATAAAAGGTGGTATTACTTCCCATTCATTGTAAGAATCACTTTATCTGTCTTGATAATTTTCTCATTTTCCTATTTCAGTGTGATTTGTGTTTTTGGTCAAATCCCCCATACCTTAGAATATCTATTAAGTTATTTTCTAATTATAAAAACTTTGAAATAACAAACCGTCTCTGGTCTTGTTTAATTGCAAACCGTGACTTTGTGAAATACAATTTGGCTGGTTATCTCAAATGGTGAGAAAATGTGTAGCTTCAACTTGGCGCCAGGAGTTCTAATGAAAAGATCTTGTTGGCAGATTGCTATCCAATTAATGGTACCGGGATTTTCTGTAGATAAGCCCCGGGGCTTGTATTCGGAAAATAAAATTTTCAGGCACTTTGAAAACTCCAAATAAAAGCCCGGGCGTTTATTTGGAAAGGGGAGGCGTAACAGAAAATCATAGCTTTGGCTATGATAATGTCGGCATGAAACACGATAGTATTATTACAAGTGAAAGCCCTTTTGGGTTAATTAGTAGTCCTGAAAAGGACTGTTGTGAATTAGTTGATAGTTAATTGTGTAACAGCCTATCAATTTTTGCAATATCTGCCCAGTGGGAAAAGAAAATTAATGTGCAAGACACTTCCAGACCTCCATGTGGCAAAGGTGATCGCACCCAAGCACGGTCAGCAGCAACTCAACTATGCATAAAACTGTGTTTTTTATAGTTCTAGTTAATAAATTTATGGTTTTCCAAGATTTGTTTCGTTTTTATAATTTGTTAATGCCCACAAAACTGAATTTGATGTTGAGGGAACTTTTTAGAGGATTTTTCTGAATTAACGCCCCAATATCTGGGCACTTGAAACCAGAAATTGTAGCACCAAATATTATTCGGAAAATGAAATTTTGTCGGGCATTTTTGAAAATGCCAAATAAAGGCCCATGGGCATTTATTCGGAAAAAAATTCAAAAATTTTTCTAATAAACGCCCATGGGCCTTTCATCGGATGGGCTTATATAACATGCGGAAAATCCTGGTACCTATGAAATCTCAGGCTGATTACCTTTGCTTTGAATTGACATAATTTTTTGCTATCTACAAAATTAGTGTGATTTTGTTTTTTTTCAGACCAACTTTTGAGAATGTAGGACCAGATCAATTCCAGACTGATTTGAGGTATTGTGCAGTCTTATTTACAAGTCCCATCACACAGTCATGTCTTCTATGATGCTAATATTTTCGGTCATTCTTAAAGATGTGTCGTTAAAGAAATTTGTTACCGTATAACCCCGCAATTGTGCGCATGCGCCTATATGCGAAATAATGCATTTTGCTCTCAAAATTTGTAAATTCAAATTCGCGCAAAATAGGCACATGGGCCTAAAGGTTCCGCGATTAGGCCCATGTTAACCGGGTGCTCCGGATATAAGCGCACTTTTTGCATAGTAATTTCAACACTAGCTTTAAACAAATTTCTTGCAAAATAGGCGCATGGGCCTATAGGTTCCGCGTATAGGTGCGTATTCACGTAGAGGTGCATGCGCTCATTTGCGGGGTTATACGGTAATTTTCAAATGTTTGGGCAGTCTTTGTTAGATTGTCATTCTCTTTTCCTGTCAATGTGGGCAGTCTAGTTGTCAGGTCAGGTCACTCTCCTCTCTGAAGCCATGGTCCAACAGATTTCCACCTTTTATATTGCATGATTTTAATCTCAAATGTTCCATACACACCCTTGTAAGAAATAACACAAGTGAGAACAGTCTCTCAACACAGCTAGTCAGTTTCAATAATTGTGCAAAACTGACTAGTCTAACACTCCACCACCAGTGGTCGCTAACCTGTTGGTTACACTGACATAGTAATAACAGTAATCCAGAGTTTTCCAACACAGTTATACAAAGGTACCCGAAATAAAATTACATGACTACAAAATGAGGGAACTCAGAGTTAACCGTTAACTTGCACGCGCGATTCTATTGGTTTTGTTTCCCATTTTTTGTAGCCTTGTAATATTATTGGTCCACTTTGTTATTGCTGTGTTCTAGCTCGTCATTTTCTGTTCACTTTGACACTGTACTGCCATTGAAAAAGAATAAATTCGAAAGCTCTGGATTATGCATCTTTTTTACTCCGTCAGTTAATCGGAGTGACTTTTCAATGTATTTTATTGTTTTATCGCTGGCGATCGGCCATTTTATTAATATTTTTACATTGTTTCAGATGAGTGCAATAAGAGAACCATGACAGACAGGTTATTCTCAGGAAGTACGGGTTAGATATACAAGTTACACAATGGGAACAGGTATGTATATGGTTTTGAAAAGCAAAATGTCTTTCAAAAGAATTTCATCCATGATACTATAACCCCAGGACAGTAGGATGACTGAACTTCAGACCTTCCACTCAGGCCGAGGGACTGTATCAATAGGCGACTCAAGAACAGTGGTATTACCTGGGCACACCTCATTCACTCCTGTTGTCTGACGGGCAAATGGCCGCGAACATACGAGTCATTAAACCGCTGATAAGTGCAATGAATGGAGGTGTGCCCGGGTAATACAACTGTTTTCGTGTCGCCCATTGCAGGGGGTCTTCTGGTTTTTTACCCAAAGTAGAATAGTGTGTTTAAGCGGAGTAACGTGATCAATAAACATTAAGCGAGACTCGATTATCGCGGAGATAGAACAGACCATCGCTTGAGATGGGCTGTGGGAGAGACTAGACAGTAGGATGAAGCAAGACTTTGGGTTCCTGCATCTCGCTGGAAAAGTGAACAGGATCCTAAATGAGTAAAAATGGCAGATCATTGTCTCAGTGACAAACTGTTAATTGTTGGGTAATAAATTCTCACGGACGGCGGCCTACGTCATCATCATAACTTGGCAAAAGTTGAGGGAGGTAAAAGCCCGGACGATAAGTCAATACTATTGGCATCCGGGCACTTCTGGTATGTTTACGGCTGATGTTGCTATGATCAGCGCCATCTGGTCTTGGATACTGTCCGTAAGAATACTAGTTTATGCCCTGGTGAATTTTACATGGAGCCAGAAATCGGTCCTCGGGCAGTGATACCAGCATGGGGCCAGCCACCTCGGGCTGGTATCACTGCTCTCAACTGACATCCTGCACGATATGAAATTGACCACAGGTAATAATCATTATCTGATGAGGATGGTAGTACCGGCGAAACATGTCACGTCTAAAAACAGTTGTTCTTTATCTTCAAATTTTATTAACCTTAGTATGCAACAGACCTTTTGGGAGGATTATATTTGACATTATCTAACTATAGAGCATCATACAGATCTTGTAACATGAATGATGATGGAGACACGACTGATCTAAAGTCTTGAAATTATACAGAAAAATATGTTTGCTGCATGCTACCACTTGCCCTGGAATAAACACTCTGGTAATTGTTGGTTGTTTCTTAGGAACTGTATTCATTTCATGTTGCATTCACAAGAGGTAATATATTATTTATACTGAGATTACAGTCGAAAGGGGAATAACAGATTATCTTTAATCCATGGAGTGTAGTCATGAAACAACATTATTTACCACATGCCATTAAGATTGACTTGAGCCAGAAAACATTAGCTGTGTCATTTTACATCTGATTATTGTTAACGAGTTATGAGATTATCAGATGTGTTCCACTAGCCCATTATATTTCACTATACAGACAGTGTTAACATTCTACACCTGATGGTCTTTAAAAAATAATTTTAGAACTCTTTGAACCCCAGTCTGTAATTATGGTAAATTTTTAAAAATTCAAAAGAAAAATTTAAATTTAGTCACTTTACTTGATCATTAGATGATAGATTACTGATCTATTATTCTCAAATCAATTATTTCTTCTCTTTGCAGTATCTAACATGTAAACAAACCTTGAGTGACATGCAATTTGAATGAATTTCTCAGTTATTCGTCTAGCAACACTCTAAATTATTGAATATCACCATTCAGATAGAAGAAACATGTGTTAGATTATTAATACGTTGGCTATGAACATGCATGCTACAAATATCATCGGGTTTGTCTTGTAATTCATGCATCACTTCATGTTTGATATGGCAGCTCTGTGTAACTTAATACTCACATATAGTGAAAAATATTCACAGAATGTATATTTCTCGCTTAAACAGGTGCGAGTGTTATAATAATGATAATGATAATGAGTGCATTTATATAGCGCTTTATCAATGAGCATATATTTTAAAGCTATTCACACATTACTATCAGGCTGGGGAACTGTTCAAAAATGTTCCATTTCAACTCCCCGGAGTCATACTGGCTAGCGCTGCGCTATATTGCTACAAAGCTATGCATTCTATTATTTTCCAATTACCATCACTTTCCTCTGGGTGGATGATAGGACATTGCGACATGACTTGGCAACTCTCCATGCGATTTGTTGCGCGACTTGTCGTTCATGCTGCATGCGACGCGACATTGCGACTTTCCGACTTTTTCATATAAAATCATTATTATTTGAGATTTAATCAACATTTTCGGCCAGAAAATGGAAGATAGTACATCATTGGATAGTGACAACGATCGTGAATTTACTTCTTCTTGTACGAAGAAGACGGCGCCGACGAAGGAGAATGGTTGCGCAAAAAAAAAATTATTTAAAAATTTTAGGAGATCTACATACAGGGAATACCACCATCTTGTGCAAGAACTTTATTTTCACCCAGATAACTACTCAAAATAATTCCGAATGACAGAGGGTCAATTTGATTTCATTCTTGGGTTAATACAAGACCCACTTTTGATGGGCTGATTGCAAAATGTCGTACGACAAACTAGAAACCCGACTATCGAGATGCATTGTCGCATGCGACACGAAATGTCAGGTATGCAGTCGCATCCAGCATGAACGACACCGCTGTTTTAATGCTTTCTATTTTTACGCAACAATTTGTCGCAGCGTTTCAATGTCGTGTGGCATGCAGCATGAACCCCCCTTTAAGGGTACGTGGGAGGTTAATTTTCAACAATTTTTTTTTTACAAAAAACACAGTGTTTTCTATATAAAACATTATCCTACAAATGTTTTAGAATGGTTTCATTGTATATTTGGGGTAATTCCATCAAATATATCTTTTTAAAATCAAATTCTCATATCTTCAGAAAATTCTGATTTTTTGGAATTTTAGAATTTGGAACCTCAATTCTCAAAAATGGCTCAAGATATTCCATTGAAAATTTCAGAGCATACTCTTATATACCATAGAACTAGTAAATGGTTTCTCAGTTTGATAAAAAAAAATGACTGCATGGTGTCTGAGATATAATTAGACTCAAGAATCAAGACTCTTAATATTTTAGATTTTTGGTTAAAAAATGCAGTCTTGATTTTTGTGATCCCATATTTCACACACCAGACAAAACTAACAAAACTGAGACACCAAATACTAGTTCAATACTGGTAAAACCGACTCTGAAATTTTTAGAGGATTATCTCAAGTCATTTTAGAAAATCTTTTTAGATTCCAAAAAAGGAGATTTTCTAAATGGGCAATATTCAGTGGCTAAACTGTTCAAATTTTGAAGATATAATACTCAAAGTTTCTGAATTATTTATACTTTCATAGGCTTAAAATGTTTAGTTTCATTGATATTTGAAAAAAAAAGAGTATTGCCAATTATTAACCTCCCACGTAACCTTTACATGTGGGGCTTTTGCTGGGATTTCAATCTCGCCTTTGGTGGTACCCTTTCGACGAGATCGTATCTTAAATCGTACAATGACACGCGAGCGTTCGTGTTTACTCGGTCTTTGTGTGGGTGATGAATGGGAGACGTCGTAAACTACTGCAGTGTGTGCCTAAGAAATGTAAACTTTTTAAACCTTTTTATTTCACGTTTTAAAATATTGTAATCTAAATATTAATGCTTTTTAAAGTGGCCGATTTTGTTCATTGAAACACCGTTTTACGTATTAAAATACGTAAAACGGTGTTTCAATGAACAAAATCGGCCACTGATTACTAGAGTTGGCACGAAAAAGCCCCAGAGATAATGGACTAGTTCAACTGATGTAACCCTTTCAAATGGACTCTTCCATTGTGTGAAATAGACACTCTCCCTGGCTTGTGGAATCAACTGTACAGTAAAGTAAACATCACACACAATATATAAGTGCACGAGTTCCCCAAGAATAGAATCCCAGAAATAGGCCCAAATGAAAACACTGAGCATTTAACCCAGCATGAAACATCTTCGCTTGCTGTTTTTAGTTATGTGATAAAAATTTTTCTTAAATTTAGAAAATGCCGTAATCAATAAAAACAGCATACGTACACGTCCAGCATGATTTAAAATTAAAATTTCATCTTGTATCTAGGGAAAGCCAAAAGGTGGCAGCAGTTGTCTGACAACTCATACAGGTGTGGAGAAGATTGGAAGTACAATACATTGAGACCAACGGTGTCCTGTTAAACACACTTGACTTGTGTCAATTTGCTAGTTTCAGGAGATTTTTCTCAAAAAAGATTGAATAAACATTTGTCCAAAATGTGACTTTTTCTGAAGATGATCGACTTTTTGAACGACCCAAGACTACAGTCCTCCCTATATATGTTTTGGAATATTCTATGATATCAAAATCATGAGTATTGGAAATGTTAAAACACCTTTAACTTTATCTTGAGTAATTTGGCAGTATGTTAATTGTTTTCTTAACGTAAGTGTAAACCTTATTGACTGGGGGTCAGTTTTCATGACGTACAAGAAATACTGTTTACTTTTTGCCCACAACAGTACATATTTTCTGAAAGGTGAATAAATTTGGAGTCTAATGGTCCCCTTAAATTTTAAAAAATTAACTTTGGTCATGTGACCAATTTTTTTACTGAAAAAAAATCAATTTATTTTTTGAACAAGGATTTCAGGAACAATACGTACTATATGAGCATAATTTTTTTTTTAATATAGTCTATATTGTGCATTGAAGGGAAACAGGTCTCAAAATTTTGCTACATTCTTTAGTTTTGGAAATATTGATATATAAGATACAAGGACACAGAACCTTCACTCACGTATGGGGAGGTGCCTGTGCCTTCAGAAGGGGGAATTTTTGCGTCGTTTTGGGGAATTTAATTACCGTTATGTATACCAACATATATGTTAAACACTATTGAATTTGTAATTTTGAAGTGCTAAATCTTTAAAGATACTGTCTCCTCGTTGGTGAGGATCTGGTGTCAAAATTCAAATCAACTAGACATTTTGTGTTTGAGTCCTTGGATGAATATCATTAACCTGCATCATAGTCAAAAAATTCAAAAAAATCGGTAAAGGGGTAAATTTGAGATCTTTGTATCCAAAAAAACCTTGTCGTACGAAAAGGTTTTCGAAATTTTCACTTTTTTAGGATAAAAAGCTCAAATTTACCCCTTTACCAATTTTTTTGAATTTTTTACTAAGATGCAGGTTAATTATATTCATCAAAAGACTCGTACACACAATCAATTTCTAGTTGACTTGAATTTTGATCCCAGATCCTCGCCAACGAGGAGACAGTATCTTTAAGATTTGATGTTTTTAGTGTGTAGAATGGTTCACTTGTAACCTTGGAAAGTTTGCTTTTGATGTCAGACGTTTGATGTTTTTACCATGTGCTTTAGGTAAATTAGACATGATATTCGTAGGGGGAATTTTTTACGTATTCCTTGGCGGAATTTCAGATCAGTTTAAAGGCGGCCACAGGAGGGTAAACAAGTTTGTTTTCTGCTAGATTTAAATGTTATGAATCACTTAGACTGCACTATCCTAAGATGGTTTGACTGTCTTGCATGATTCAGCAAAGTGCGTACATGAATCTGCACACGAGGTTGCAATAGCTCGCTTAAAGCAACTAGCGAGTTGGGAGCTGCTGTATTGCCCAGTGTACATATATTGTTATTCTTGTGTTAATCGCTCACTTGCCCGATGACGACCTTGTAATAAAGTCGAAAATTTGCACTTCAAGCTGTTGTTTTATTATTTTCATTCATGAATTTCGCGAGGAAATAATAACCGGCATCATGACCATCTTCGGATATTTTTCTTTTTACTTGAAGTATCTCTATAGGTTGTGCAAGATTTGAGATGGTGCGCAACACGGAAATGGCAAACGGGCTTGATCGAATAACAACAAAGCTGAATTACAGCATATTATCAACAAGCATTTAAACCAGGAAAGTAATGGACCATTTATGCTGACAGTTGAACCTTCCTGGAGCCATTTGCGATGATGAAAGTGCAATATTAGAGACTTGTTCAGCTGTTTTTAGCGTTTGAAGGGGGGCTAGTTTTTGTTATATACCCGGAGAGGTGTGCCTCTTTAAGGAGGAATTTCATGTGATTTTGAAATAAATTTGAGAGGAGAAGGTTTCTTGTACTAGCACCAAAATCAGGTCATCAAGGCCCCTAGGGATCAAGGCCCCTGCAGACATCTCGTTATGTGTTTATTGCCAGTCGTATCAATACCCAAATAAAATTAATTAGCGTGATATTGCAGGCATGTAGGGTTTATTCAATTACAAACAATTCTGGTAACCATGGTGATTGCAAGCTGATTAATTGTTCGGTCTTTGTCTGTTTATTGCGGCAATACTGGGATTAATTAATGTAAAGTAACATGACACTGATTTGTCTGCATGGATTTCCCCGCTGTGGTTCACATTAGGTATATCACACCGGGTGTTTTTGTTGAGTGTTTGTGTCGTTGCATTGGTCTACTAGTTCGGACTGTTGTCAAGGTAGATCATAGATGTGCTAACGACAGCTAGACATGCCTGCGACAGAGTGTTGAACCAAGTAGCTGTCAAAGCATACTTAAAGAGATCCATGTTATGCTTTTATGAAATATTGACAATGTTTCCCTGATTGGACTAAATCCAGCCTTGAGGGCCATGCTTTTGAACTCAATTGGATTATTATATGCAAATCTCAGGGAACCAGTTCTATAATCTAGACACTTGTACATTACCGCTCAATACACTGGATTTTGGGATTTGTATTAGAGCTGACTGTATGAGTGATTAACGATGTGTCTCAAGTTCAAAGCAAAGTTCTGGGTGAATCCCACGAAGAAAACCAAACGAGGTACTAACACTGAACAGGAGAGTGCAGGTAGGCTGTTGTTAGGAGATGGCCGGTTCACAAATAACGCTGCCTGTCGACATCAACCAGATAGTTTCGTGTTGAATGACCTAGAATATGTACATGTCTGGCAACTCTCAGATCTGGGTTCGATTCCCAGCCGAGAGTTCTGAATTTTTCACTGTTATTTCTAATATTATCACTAATTAATACGTATATTAAAAAAATAATCCCTTTTGGTGGAATGGGAATCCTTTATATTCATCAAATAAGGATATCATGCAAGGGTCAACCATGCATGCTTTTGGAATACAAAATTTTCGATAATTTTATTTATAATAATTGGAATATGTCCCAAAATTTCAAGAAAATACCAAAGGCCTTTCACAATTTCCTTTATAATCTAAGTTTAAAAAAAGATATATTTAGAAAGTTTTTGTTATCTATTCTGTCAACAGAAACTTGTTCATCTGCTGACTTCTCAATTCAATAGCAGTTCCTCACGTGGTATACATGCGTCATTGCAATTCTGTATTGTCAGAATCTGATGCAATTTGTTCACTAACTGACATATGTCTTGTGAGTTCTGATGTCTCTGACCTTCACACACGTTTATCAATCTGTCACAAATGCAGACTTTATTGATACATGCAGCGCAGGTATAGCCCTCTGACCCGTTAATTAAAACTCATTTCGCTAATGAATTTCTAATCGGTTAGACTTGATATTGTAAGGGGAAGCGGCAATGGTCGATAAAATTTGTAAGCGTAAGTTCTTCAGGCTTTCTTGTTTCCTCATTTTGATGCAGATAATGTTAAGTTTGACGTGAATTGTAACTGAGGCTTCCTGACACAGTGGCTTTACTTTCACAAAGCCATTATTATGCGACGCTGACGATAAAACATTTCTTCTTTACAAAGGTCATGAGTTATTTTGAAAAACATATCTGTATGACTCGTCATTGAGGGCAATTATTTGCAAGATCTGGTATATCCTTGTTTGCTTGTTGTATGTTGAAACAATAACCAGGCTTATAAAGTGTCACACTGATTACCTGTATTCCTAGAGCTGAACTCAACCCGTCATAGAAAATGACTGAAACAATCGCGGGTGGTCTTCCAGTTGTTTGACAAAAGTAAGCCGATGTGTTTAAGCGGAGTCGTAATCAACATACTCTTTGCAATACCCGATTCATGCATATAGGTAAACCAGTGTTGCCGTGGGTTTGGTAAAACTTGGACCTGCTTGTTTATTTAACAGATTTTAGTGTGAAGTTGGGTAATACAATGTTTAACATAAATAAGGTCTATTGAATAATTGTAACATTCACGTTGACATTTATAATTCTAAAATGAGTTAAAAATGTTTTCTGATTAAATTTTGAAAATTATGGCACGTTCTTTTGTCCAATATCTATTGACAGTTAAGAAGACAGTTCTATATGAAGTCTTTTTTGAAGCGATTGTGTTGCATATTTTTGGCACACTATATTTCTTGCGATCATGGGTCTGATAGATAGTGGAAGTCTGTGCTGGGAGAAGGTAATGGAGAGGGTGTTGGTTGTTCTGGATGGTATGAAAGAGTAGAGTGATCTGCAACAGTTCACATCGTTCCTTTAGAGTGTTAGGTTGGTCTCCGCTCCAGCAATGCCTCGTTATAAGATAAATCCGGAAGGATTGTTCTCAGTGCCTGTTTCTGAATGGTGTCACTTTGAGTCTTTGTCAGACCAGAATGCCATACAGGGCTTGCATACTCGAGGATCGATCGAACTACAGATTTATAAAAGTCAGTCAGCTCGTGAGTGTCGAGACCACTGCGCTTCAAGTGCCTTAAAGGTACATGCAACTATTTCTAGATGTCCTTTAGGCTGGTCAGTAATGGTATCATCATGCTAGAAAAAAAACAATTAGTGAAAAAAATATTTTTGATATTTTGATCAAATCTGTCATAGCTAAACACATTGAAAAAATATGTTTTTCTCAAATAATTTCAAAATTTGACAATTATTTTTTATGCAGGGATCCAAACTAAACATATATTTGGCAATTTTCTTGTTTGGAATTCAAATTATTTGAGAAAATATATTTTTTCAATATGTTTAGCTATGACAGGAAGTACTTTGACCTGTCGATGACATCATAGATTTGATCAAAATATCAAAAATATTTTTCTCAAAACATTTTTTTTCACTAAAATTGTTTTTTTTCTAGCAAAATGATAACATTAGTACCGACCATCCTGAAGGACTTCTAGAAATAGTTGCCTGTACCTTTAAAAAGTTCAATTGAGGGGTAGCTTTCGATGACTTTATATCCTGCATATTTTGCTTACGTAATTTTGATTTCATTTATTGATGAGTTAGTGATAATCCACTTTTTATTGTAGGTTCGAGTGGCTTGTGTACTGGTCACAGCTCCACCATGATTATAGAGGCGGTTCATTCACCCAAGTCACGCAAGACGTCGGCTAGACATCCAAAGATTGGAGATATTCCAAAGTAAGTTTAAGTGTGTTTGAAACTGTACAGTCTTGTAGCTGAATCTGAGACCATCGCGTCCTCTGTGACAAACTGATGAGACAGGCGACGGTTCCCACGTCACTACTGAAGTGTGCACCAAATAATAACACCTTATGAACAGTCATTGGAATGAATCGGAAAGGCATGAATTCTTTATCAGCTTCAAATTCACTCTAAAAGGGAATTTAAGTTTAATCCCTTTCATTTTCAACCATGAAATTTAAAGGTGATTGCAAAGCTGGGTTTAGCAGCATTTAGTTGTTTTTAGCACTTGAAGGGGGGGGGGGGGGGGTGTTTTTTTTTACCTTTTCCGG
>JAOXYC010234237.1:0-10547 GCA_028565715.1 Phoronis pallida
AAAACCGTCGCTGAACAAACAGGGTGGTTTAAGATTCAATTTATCAAGCACCTGGAACAGGGCAGTTGACAAGATCAGACCGAAATTACAGCAGGGGGCGCAGTGTGGGTCACGTGGGCAACCACGTGACCAACAATAATACCTTCAGACCAGCCTGAAGACTCCGAGAGGGAGTCGCAGCCGCAGTCCCATCTCAGCAAATGTAAGTCCAGGAATAGATTTAAAACCCATATTAGTCATGTCAGTTAAGATATATGGTACTAAGCGGGTATATCACACAATTACTCACAGCATTCTTTACTTCAGGTGTGTATATATATACATAGATAAAATAAAAGGCTAGGGATTTATCATTGTATCAAATAAAACTGTTTTTTATGTATATCCTGTATTTGGATTTTCAGTGATTTTGGTCAATTTTTTAAGTGGTACCGTCATCGTTGTGTTTTAGTTTAAAATCACCCCCTCCCTCATCTCTCCTAACACGTCACGAATTGATAAATGTCAAATGTTAAGCAGTATGTTCTCAGTAGTAAGATTAACCTAAGCGATGAGCTTCACTCGCAATAACCGATGATGATGCTGATGACGATGACGATGACGATGACGATGATGATGACGACGACGACGACGATGATGATAGTGATAGAGATGGTGGTGGTGATGATGATGATTATCAGGATGATGATGAAGATGAAATTTCATTGCAGTTGATGGGATATGCGAGTCAATACCTGCTGGTGACGTCATTATCAAATTCTACGTTGGTCCGTGCGCCACTACCAGCCAAGGTGACGCCCAAACTGGCTGGGGCGGGGGAGTTGGCGCTTCAATTACAGTTGAAGAGAATGATCTTCGACACGCATTTGGTGAGTTACGAAGAAAAAGTGTCATTTAAATAATTGATGGGGATTTTAAGGATTATTTTTGACGGTCTCACGCATACTCAAGGTAAAAACTATATTTTTGTCAAAAATGTCGACGTTCATTTGAAGTAATGTCAGTTTTCACTGGCCTATACAGACGTCTTTTAATCTTCTCAGCTCAGTTTTTTTTGTGAAAAAAGGTGTGAATAGATTCCTGGTTATAATATTCACTGATCGTTTTCGTGGTTGGCGTAAAAATCAAAAGTCTGTTTGCATACGCCTCGATACATGTAGAAGAACAATAGCAAACCTATCTCACATGCCCAATAAATCAATGAGTTTTATATATATATATCCTTGCATGGTTTTCTTTCCTTGAAACATACCATCAGTTGTTTTAATATAGCTAAGGTTACGAATATTTGCATGGAGGGGAAAAGTATTTTTTTCATAGGAACTGCTTGACTGATTCCAACTTTTTTCTACAGAAACTGACTTGCAAACATTCGGTGGCAGCAATGAAGGCCAGGCATGTAAATTTCCCTTTACATACCGTGGTGAGACGCACTCTTCGTGTACAGCTAACAACCAGGGTAAACTCTGGTGCGCTACTACATCCAGTTATGATAAAGATGGATTGTGGGGATATTGTCCAGGTAGATATCTGAAGGCGGGTTCAGTTAACAGTTAGTGACTAGCGAGATCTGTGCTAGTCTTTGCCGTTGGGTGGACAACCTAGGCGAGATCTCGCTAGTGCTCGCATACATGTATTACATTTGCTGTTGAGTGGACAACCTAGGCGAGATCTCGCAAGTACTCTCATATTACATACAAGGAAAAGGTACTTTCCTGGATTTCTAAGATGAGTTGACAAGGGAACTGATGTGGGTAAAGATTCTATGACTTTTTGCATTTGCTATAATTTGGACAAGTTTCTGTATAAAAATAGTTTTAAAAACAATGTTGAATTGATCTATGATCAACTTAATTAAAAACTCCTTTGTTTCATTTAGATAAGACGGTCGAAAGGCTATGCAAACTTTACTTCGATGAATCTTTGTAGCTGGTTCAATGGCGGAAAATTGGTGAGGGGGCCAGGCAAAATACTAGCCGCAAGTGAAATCGTTGTTGAGCCAGTGCTTTCACTGGCCTAGTTGGCGAGTGGAATCACTGTCTCAGTCTTCAATTTCGTGAGAAAGTAAAGTCAATGTGACTGTTACTGGTCGAGTGGGAAGTATACAACTTGCAATGTTCTCATTATGCATGGCCTTTCTTCCCGTGACCTGGATTGTTCAGTATCCATGGTCGCCGTCGAGCCCGGGCCGTCGAGTCACTACTTAGCGGACGACTATTCAATAGACCAGCCACAGAAGAATATTAGATTAAAGCAAAGAGGATAGAATATGGAGGATTGACAGCCCGTTCCCGCGTTTTCACTAAAGATGCGCAAGGATCTTCCTCGTTAAATTCATTGAGATGCGTTAGGATCGATGCGATAACCAAGGGAACGGTGCGCGCGAACTTGCATGCTGGGATATGTTATTAGTTCAAACGTAAGTCGCTAGTTGTAAATGGCTATGTCACGGGTCGTCAAGGAGACGTTTCGTAACATGCGCAGTAGCGTCTGAAATATATTTCTATTTGATTTTACTTCACTCGGTCCTCCATGCCTATTCTCTTTGATTAAAGTTAGGCCCTGTATACGGGTCGCGCAAACATGTATTTTTACGCACGATTCCTTTGTTTGTTTTCAGGTACCTGTCCTAATCTGTCCAGATTTAATATTAAGCAGTATTCCTTTCTGAGCCATCTTGATACTGACGAGGGTCACTTGTATGTAAGTACCAACTCCCTATTCCCGTCGCAACTGTATGTATCATTCTGCCATTGACTCCAAGAATTTGAATTCTCTACTTCATTGGTTACAAGTCTACTCTGTGCAGGTTTGGTCTACCATTTGTGCATTCAGTCGAGCACAGGTGGTTGTATGGCTGCATCCCCAATGCTTGGGCGGCCCATTTGGTCTGTGGTTATGATAGGCTCCCTTTGTGACCAATTCGGTCACTCAAATAGCTGTAAGTTCGACAGGAAACAATTTTTAAACTTACCTTATTTAATTGCGGTCTTCATCAAGTTAAACCCCTTCCAGAATCTCTTCACTTTTAGACGTACATATGCTCAGCTATCATGGAGCACAGCAGTTGAAGGAATCAGAATGTAAGCTTGTAGCGCTAACGCGGCTCAGCTGATTTTGAGAATGTTATTTGAGTGAAAAGTTCCGCAACCTGGGTTAATAATCATTGTAAAGCGCTTTGAATATGAAGCGCTATATAAGCACCGACATTATTATTATTATTATTATTATTCCTAACTCAATTATGTCCAACAATGAAGCAAACAGACCAATTCCACGTAGTGTTCTAAAAGTGGTTTACGGACGAAACGGTGGGCATGGGATTTTTGACACTCACCCCGCAAATGTTACTACCCTTACAGACAACGTATTACTACAAACGAGACCCACACACTGCAATCCGGGTATCATACATTGCCAATATTTACATGTATCCCTATGGTAACATTCGGTACTATGTGAAATTCAACGGTCAAGAGTGTACCCGTCCTGGACAAATTGACGGTAATTGGGGACATGCGAATAGTGCTGTGGTGGACGCTACGCATGACGGAACATCAGGAAGTAAGTGGCCAGTTAGCATTGCTGATGTTTAAGTAAAACAAGTTGATACAAAGATTGAACTATCTACACTAGTCTGAATGAACTTTTACAATATACGATGTTACAATTTTAGACCGAGAATATGTACAAATGTAGTTACAAAGGGTAAAGTCATTTTTTATAAGGCAATGGGATTCAAATTGTCAATCAAACGAACATCCATTGTTAACAAATGCACATACTAGTGAATTTCGAGACTCTTTGTAGAAGATTACATCGTTGATTTCCAAATGCAACGAGAATATACAGGTACAATACAAGTTAAACACGAAGGACCAAAGGGAAAACATGTAGGCTACTTGTCTTTGAAATAAAAGTTCATTGGTTCCTAGTCGGTTAATTGCAATCACTTTTAATACTTTCGCCTTCTCGGTCAGACGGCTTCGTCAGAAATGGTGGATTCTGTTGGACTGCGCATGTGACCTAGCGCCGATACTTGAGCGTAGGAATACATTGGGTTGTCGAATCACAATATTATACATGTCCGATAATTGATATTGTCCATTTTCTCTGTTCATGGCACGATCTCCAGCTTGCTTAATGTTGCGCCATGATAATTTTGTAAAGCCAGGATCAAGGGAACACTCACTGGTGGGACTCCTGATAAGTGCTTTTTAATTTGTCACTGAATTTTAATGATGCATTTTTAACCAATGTTTTATTCTCCTATTATGGAGGTTTTTGAAATAAATAAATAAATAAATATAGAGACTTTCTCTAATCCATCTAGTTTCACTATTGTTATCATGGTCAAATATTTGAGTATTGTCCCAATCAATGATGTGATTGTTCATGACACTATGATCAGTGACAGATGACTTATTAAACATATGTTCGAATGTCTCTGAGACAAGATGTCAACCTCATGTTTATGTTCAGAAAGTCTAGTTGATAATTTCATACCAGTCTCTACCATATAGACTTTATTGCAATTTGAACAGATGAAACCAGTCAAATGAATCTATTTAGTGTTATGTACTTGTCCTGTGGTATAAATTTGGAAAATAACGCGATACTGTTAAGATTAGACTCAACTCAGCCAGTCGTTGAAAACGACCGACTGAATCAATCGCGCGCTAATCCAGTATCGCTAAGTATATGCGGATGACGTCACTCCGCTTAAACTACTATCGGTAACCCGATCCTACTTTCGGTAGACCCCCCGCGATTGTTACAGTCCCTCGACCTGAGTCGAAGGGGCTGTAGTAGAGTCTATGTTAAGATCCATAGTTGACGTTTCGGTTTTATTCTGTAATCATCATCAGGTAATATATAATCTCATTGAAAATGAGTTACATTATATCCATCCATCAGGGGGAAACATGCTGAGAATTATTTGAATAGACATAGGAGCTATTTCCCTTTACAGTTTTGGTGAACTTCTTAGTGATGATAATTGTTCCCTGATGGATGGATATATTGCTCATATTCAATACTGTTATATGATACCTGATCATGATAGTTACAGAATAAAACCGAACTTTCGTGTTATTTTTCAAACGTATATTGATAATATGGCCAAATTTAAATTAATGAGTTGTGGTATAGTTTATGTGTATTGGATACTGCTAGGACTGAAATTGGATCACCTTCCCAGCTGATGTGTAATCGAAACCTTGTTTTTTCCAGTTGACGCTATGTGTGATAACATAGGTGCCGGTCGAATAACTGTCGAGTTTTATCTCACTCGCACACATGGAACTCCAAACGGTTATACTGGATGGAATCAACAAACCCGAATCATTTTGGAAGAAGTTCGTTACGATTTGGATATCAGTGCAGGTAAGCCCGCCAACTAAACAATACATTCAGTAATCATCGGGACAATATTCCATTACACAAACAAATATCTTTGATGTAATTAGATTTAAAATATTTGAGGCACTGGTAATCTTCGAAATATTTTGGCGAAACTAAATGCACATGATCGAGGAGACAGCTATCATTTGCGAACAAAAAGTATCATTGAGGAACCTTTTACCAGGTCTATGGTTCTAAAGTATCTAGAATCATTCGATTATCGTCATCATCATCGTCATCGTCATCGTCACCGTCACCTTCACCGCCACCGTCATCGTCATCAATTGATGAATTGAATTGGGTGAAGCATCGTAACAAGTCTAGAGCCTCTTACAAAATTCTTCATCATCACACATAGTAATATAACCTCTCTGGTTTTTACACGACACACACCGTTAACCAATAACATCTTAGATGAATAGCCTCCTGGAGTTAGAATAAATGTTTTTTTTGGGTATTTATTGAACGTTAATTTTCTTTACAGTGATGACCCATGACGGGTCAGTTCAACGTTTACCAGAATATAACATTCATCAGTACTGGTGGAGGAGCTTGAATGACGGCACAGATAACGGACATATTGCCGCTATTGTACGTATTTTCATTTGTCTACATACATAATAAGTACATGTAGCTGCATTCAGCGATAGGATGTGCCAATATCGGCGTCGGCGACGTCAATACCCACATGTTGTGGACTCATTTGCTTGAGAACGCTTCTTTAACCAAAACTTTGTATACTTGTTCTTGGCATTGAGAGAACAGCTGCTCTTTGTCAACAGTTGTGCCACCTTGTGGTATTTTAGTTCCGCCATGTTGATTTGTTGTGTACTTAGCCAGGCATGACATCACTGCAGGAAAACAACTTAAAAAAGCATCCTTACCATGCGAACAAATTAAAACAGACGAAAAATGTCAACCCGTGTTGGTTATTGACTAGCAGACAGGCTGAGGCAGTTGGTGTTTTTATTTGTCGTACAATCTTATGTAACCAAATTTTGCTTAGTTTACAAAACTGTTAGAAGTGCTTAAAGTTGTTCTTCTCAGTAAAAAGATAATAAATTTGGCTTGTCCGTTGTTTGGAAAACGCCAATAAAAAGTGAGACACTTTTTCGGACAACAAAACAAGCATTTAAATTTCATATTATATACATGTACGCTATTTTTATTAACAGTCTGTAACATATGTCAAGAAATCACCACAGAGCTGGTTAAGCGTAACTTACGACGGTGGCTTACGACAAATGTACTCGTCTTATAACCAACCAGGATGTTCCCGATGGTACATCACTTTCAACGGAAACGACTGTGCATCCCCCGGACCCATTAGAACCCTTGTTTATCAAAGACTGTTCCACAACACTGCCGATGGTTTGAATGACAACCAACACCATCACTCTATGTGTAAGTAAACAACCTGATACTTTACCAATTGATTACTACATTTCAAACGTTCTTTAAATATATTTTTTTCGCATTTTCTTGACCGGAATTCCTCAAATTCTTAGATTATCTTCCATATTAACACCAAGAAACTCCAAATACCTTACAGGATTCCGGACTGAATTTTGCGACAGTTATTCCTAATGAGAGCTTACTTAGTCCGTTTTCAAATAAAAAGGGTTATTGTCGGTAATTATGAACTTAACAATAGGTATATTCTCTCCGGTATATTCATTTCATTTCAGTTGGAGGTTACTGTAATCTGCCTACTGGAAGTTACAACATCCGGCTGTACGTAGAAACATGTCCCGGACAAAACTATAACGATGCGTACACTTGCTGGAGTTCATCTTGTAGACTCATTGTCTCTGAAGTGTTCCTGGCCGCTTAAAGTCACCCATCTCCATCGTATAAAAACAGAACTACCGTGAATACGTGTGTGTTAGGCACATGAGATATACTATCACATTGTTTTGTAAAAAAGAAAATGATTTCGTGAAAAGGATGGGAATGTATTAGCTTCACTAAACTGAGTATCAGCCTCAGTGGAAGCGCAATGGTTTTTAAAATGCATTTTAAGGTCTTTGAGAAATTTTTGTAAAATCAAGTTTTCTTGATCAAAGTTCATTTTGCCTGTGAGACTTTTCCTCAACATTATATAATATAAGATTTTTCAAAAAACTATAGGTCTCGACGTCTCCTCGTTGGTCCCAATCTGTCGTCAAATCGCAAATCAACTAGAACTGTTGTGCACGAGTCCCTTGTTGAATGTAACTTACTTGAATCTGAGTCAGAAATTTCAAAAAAAGTCTGCAAAGGGGTGACTTGTGAGAATTTGTCCGATTTTAACCTGTTCTTTAATTTAAGTAGGTTTGACTTTTTTCGGATAAAAATCTCTCAAATCACCCCTTACAGATGTTTTGACTCAGATGCAAGTTTAGTTATGTTCATCAAAGTAAGCTACTCATGCACAAAGGTTCTAGTAGTGATTTGAATTTTGACGCCAGATCGGGACCAACGAGGAGACAGTATCTTTTTAAAAGCTACTGGTTTCTTTCACTCTTATACACTACCGGCTTCGACATTTCAAGTGAATAGTGTAAGAGTGAAAGAAACCAGTAGATAAAAATCATATACGTCGAGACCTTTAGTTTTTAAAAATGTATATGTAATGTAAAATCCAGTATTTGTCAGTTATTGTCTTACTGTAATCAAGTGTTTATTATTATTATATCATTATTACTAGTGGTTATACTTTTCGGAATGAAAGTGTAAGAACATCCACTCAGTGGTTTACTCCCGTTTGAGTTAGCACTTCTTGAGAACATCACTAACATGTCGATATTCAATACACAGACTGAAGTTCGTCTTCAAAAAATTCCCAGGAATGATAGAATATGTAATTTATGTAATTCTGTTCAATTGGAAGATGAGTTCGACTTTAATAGTCGGGTTCTGGAGGACCTCAAAGTATAATTTTACCCGAGTTGAAACAACCAGGTTTGAAAACAACCAAGTTACTAATTATTTACCAGGTATTTTTCATTTTCAAGAGGCAATTTTGATTTAAAAATGTACGAAAGTAAACTTCTCAGTACTGCTCATATATGATGAGAAGGCATTGTCTTAATGCGACCAAAAGTTTTTTATGCAACTAAGAGCACGCCTTCGGCGTGGCTTTAAAACAATCAATAATAAATATTAATTAAAATCTTTGTTTTATTTCAAAGTGAAGTGATGCTTTTTTACAAGCTAGCATAAGTTATCAAAGTTTTCATAACTGGCTAAACAGCATACATTCCGACCCCCTAATGGGGTACCTATTTGTCCATCGCTCGTAAAAACTAATTTATTCGACAAATAGCAATGTGAATGTGCCCCTGCAGTCAAAGAGATAATTATGTTTACTCTTTCCTTTATGGCCCAGTCTAGTGAGGTCAACACAGTAGTAGGGTAGAGAATTAATCAGTCGCTTTTGAATAGAAAATTAGTCTCAGTTATGTTAAGTGGATATTTACGATCCCCCGTTCGAAAAGTAGTCAATGAGCCGGTCATGTTTTGGCGTTGAGACTAAGAGTCTCGTGTATTATTTATGAACAAATGATGAACTTTAATAAAGTGGGTATTGCGTGTGCGAATGGCGTAACGCAATATGACGGTAGGACAGGTCGAATATCAGCTAATATAGCGGCCACTCATTTACTTCCTGTCATTCAGTCCATTAAACACATTGACTGAATAACGGGAATAAACGAGGACCGATATATTCGACATTTCGACTTATAAGCTACCCGACCCGGGGTACCCACCGGGTACCCAACAACCCAACATGACCAAACTGTACCATTCCAACCGCGCAACGACAAATTCTTTTTGGCCTGTTTATTTATAGCATAGCTTTCGGTCAACGACTGAGTGCTTCAAACGTGAAATGCCCGGTGAAATCACAAACGTGGCTGCGACCGAGTAAACCAGAATCAAACCATTTGTGTTCGCGACTGGCATATAGCGATGTTGTACCGCTTACAACGCCCGGTTACAACATTTCTTCGGACGTTGTTCAAATCACCCAAAACCATCGAATATTTCGCTTAACAATGGGTCTATTATAACTTTGTGCACCAATGTATGTCATGAATGCCGTCAATCAAAATCAACAAGGGAGACAACTCTGCATGGGAGAGTGGCTTTCGCATAGGTACAAGCGCCGCCCTGGCGTTTACTTTTACAACTCGGACGAGCTGAAACTCTTACAGCACTAGGTGCCAAGCGCAACTTCTGTTTCCGGTTGAACTACTTCCGGCAAGCACGTTAATATGTTTTTCGGCGTATAGTGTATGGGAAAGCCTACATGATAAGCCTTATACCGACCAAGGTTTTGGTCGCTATTAACTTTGCCAATTATTTTAATGTTTATTTATGGATGTATTTGTATTGACAAAGCCCTTTATGTACCAATAAATTGATGTGGACACAAATACATGTTGTTTTTTTCAAAATAAAGAATTCATTTGATTTGAACTAGGTACCGAGTCCTCGTGCAAGCCTCAACAAAACTCAGGTGATATATTACCGGAAAGTGTCTGTGTCATTTCCTCTCCTCATTGACCCTGAATAAGAGGTAGTCTAGGCAAAGTTTTAAATTCAAGGTTCTCGATATATGTTTATCGCGTCTCACTACCGCCCGCCTTAATTTAACTCATTACTTTTGATCTTTTGAAAAGAAAAGGTGATGAACAGAAACGCCTGCAACTTCTTTAGCGCTCATGGATTTTAATGCCCCTCAAACATTAGCTGATAAAACTACTCTTTAAATGTTAAACAACAGATATTCCGATCATTACGAATACATTCACTAACATCTGCTACATGTGTATTACTGTTCAGAATAACTCTCTGGAATAAACCGTATCAAATCCCAGAAGAGAAAACATGTTAACTTTGTTTTCAAAGAATTCCAATAGTATTGTGAAGACGGCGGTGAGGTGGCACAACTATCATGGGTGTGGGGGAACCCAGGTTCGATTCCCGGTCGGGTTCTGAATTATTCTGTCTTTTCAAAATTCATCACTTTCTGCCAGTTAAAGCTGATACATTTATTTGAAAAAGAAAAGACGAACTTAAATCAAAGACCTTATAATTGATAAGACGGGAAACTCTTACGATTACTGCGTGCGTCGATTTTTAATTCTTGTCTGTTC